>SKCR01010900.1:0-211316 GCA_019454045.1 Zanthoxylum bungeanum | reverse complement strand
GGGAATAGGTGAGAAGAGAATACAAAGAGAATAGAGGTGATAAGGCTGGACACGCAGGTCCAATTTAATAATCGAATTTATTACAACAATTCCAAAATTACCCCACCCGACTAATCCATCCGATATACATTATTCATTCATCACAACCACGTATTCACACATAAGCATGCTATCAATCAATCTAATCAAATTAATTAATCTGATAATTATGTGATCATCCAATGTTTAAACAACGATTTGATTTTGCTCGAGTCAAACTCGTTTTGCGAATAAGTACTCAAAGTACGAATTCTTGAATTAAATTAAACTACATAATTAAATCCAATTTAACATGTATTTAATGCTAATTCACTATTCAATTCCAAATTAAATATTACACTTTATTTAATAAACCTTTTACGACTTAAATTCCAAATTTAATCGCATCGGGACTCAAAGCCCGATTAACGTCCAACGTCAATTCAATTCAAGTCTAATGGGCTTTAATTAATTTCTATAAGGCGTGGGCTTCGGCAACCAAAGCCCAATCAAGGAGTAACCCCATAAGCCCAGAAATCAATTTAGGCCTATTAGGCCCAATTAAACTTTAAAGGTTCATTAGTCGCATTTGGGCTTTATGGTAGTGGTTTTGGGCCCAATTGGATCCAATCCATTTGGCCTAAACCCATCTTGATAAAATCAAGCCCAATAAGCCCAATTACAACTTAATAAGCCAAATCCAATTTAAGGCCTAATTCATTAAATTACACAAATCCAATTCGCAATTTAATTACCTAAAGTGCATTATATGATTAATCACCCAAATCAATATTTCTAAAACATCAAATTAGTCCAGTTAATCATGTTCATTATTATCATCACATGTCCAACACATTAATGAAAAATTAAACCCATTACATGCTTCTTAGTCTCGGCCAAGGAGGGATTTTGTGTCCGATTGGTTTCAATCCAATCGAACCCACAATCGACATTAAATCAACATCCCGAATGATTTCCAATACATCCAATGTTCAAAAATCAAAATACCAAGACATTTAAGGGCATCATCCAATTCGGCCACCATGATTAATTTGGGGATTTTATATGTTCAATTCAAAATCCAATCCAATTGTTTCAAATTAACATTATCCTTAATGATTCCAACTCATCCAATGAATCAAAATCAAAAATTCCAAGTTTTCCAAATATCCATCACATTCGGCCAACACATATATTTTTGGGGAAATTGATCCAATCACAATTTCAACAAATTTATCCAATCAATCTTAATTAAACATCATTTAAACATGCTCAATCAAAAAATTAACCAAATCATGCTCAAAATCATTTACCCAATTTTAAGCCCTAAAAATTTCATGCTTGAACCTATAGCTCTTGATGCCATTGTTAGGTTTGTTTCTAGGTCCCAAGATCAAACAAGCAATGAAATCATGTATGAATACATCAACGGAGGTAGCGGATACTCACATCGATCGGTTGAGACGCGGCAAGCAACAAAACTTGAAAAACCCCACTGCCAAGGGCGTGAACTGCAGTGAATTTGCTCACTGTTTTGGGCGTGAAGATGGTCCTTCGTCAAGCTCCAAGCTTCGTCGAACGGATCCCGCCTCATGGGTGAACCTCCCTAACACCTTCGCAAATCTCGTAAGTGTGCTAGCACTTGCGTTTTTGCATCAAAAACACACTCATGCTTCCCTTGAAGCTCACGGCAGTGAGCTGTGAAGAAGAGAGAAAAACAGCCCCTTGGGCGTGAGATGTGAGAGAGAAAATGGAGAGAAAAATGTGTTAAGTTAGTCAAAGCATTTTCCAAAAAGCTTTTTATATATTTTCCAAGAAAATATATTAAAACAATTACCAAATAATATATAAAATAATCAAAAGGTAAATGTCTCACCAACTTACACTCTTTCACCAAAACATATCACTATTCATTTTCACTTTATTAAAGTGACATGTTGTGTGTCTATCACTCAATCAATTTCAATCAATCAATCAATCAATCAATCACATCACTCAAAGTGACTATGTGTAGGCACTGCATTTTTACACATAAGTCCCTATGATGAGTCTCATTTGGGAGACACTACCTTTTAAGTCACGGAGGTCACGGAGAAAACAGACATCGGAAGGGGGAATTCAGAATAAACAAGGTCACTGTTTTCGTTGGTGCTACGTTCGTGTATACGTTCGAACGTCAGGCAGATTGCGGACGTTGGTGCCGCGCGAGTAAGCGTTCGAAAGGTGTGTCTGTAATTCTGGTTTTGCTGCTAGCCTCACATTAAGCCCAATTCGCCCAAAACTTGGCCCACACGCCCAAGCCCACTTAAAACACATATTTAACACATGGTGAAATCAAAACAAATCTAAAAAATCATATACCAAATTAAATAAAATACTTACACAATAAAAAAGAAATTGCATGCCTAATTAAAATCAACCAACATGTCTAATCTAACCAATCAAATAAATCATACCAAGTTAAAATCAATCAACCAATATATTATTCCCAAACTTAAATATTGTATGCCTAATCAACATAAACTAAATATTCAACCTTCCCTATCTAGCCAAGATTTGTCCCCCCTCCATCTTTGACTTCCCTTATCCAAGCCAATCAAATCCCTTTCTTGTCAAGCCTAACCCTTTGCCTATAAAAAGAACCATTCACCAACCTTCTCAACCCTAGCTAGCTCATAGACACAACTCTCCTCACTCTCAATAACAAGAAGATCACAAACCAAAGAACCCCCATCGCCTTGACCAAAACAACCCCTAACCTAGCCATCCCTCATCTCCAATCTCTCTAGCTCATACACACAATTCACACAAGAATTATAGCAAGAAATACTAGACATCACAAGCATATCACTCCCTTGATCCTTACCCTCACACCACCGAAAATTACACCAAAACAACCCCTAACCACCACCGAAAATCACACAAAACACAGCAGCCTAAACCACACCAAAACAGTCCTTAAACCCCTTAAAACAGTAACATAAACTACACTTATAATCCTTGAAATAACCACACAAAACCACACCAAAAAGAATCTCAAAAAACAGTCCCACAACAGTAAGCAGAGGACACAGAGGAAGCGGCAGCAAAACACAAGGAAACGGTAGCAAAACGGAGTCGGATCAATAGCTTGAGTGGCCAAACAGCGAAGGAAGAGGCAAACCAGCGAACCAGAAAAGTTGCGGAGCTTTACCCCCTTTCGATCTTCGTGGAACGCAAGTCCGAGAGACAGCTTAAAAGGTTAGACCTGAGGGTATCTTTCACACTTATTCTTATTTAATTTCTGGTTATTTATTTTGATTACATTTTCTGTATTTGCGGCATTTTTTGTGTTACGATGTGTGTTGGGGTGTTGGATGAATGGAAGAGTGTCGTCTCTTGTGGTATATAGGATGGAAACCCAGACGTAAATTCCGTAGCCGAATCCGAATGGACGGTAGTGCGGTCTGTACTTGGGACACAACTCCACGTACCACTTGAGTAACGGCACCTTCTCTTATTTTGTGTTGTTTTGGTTTATTTAATTCTTGTTATTTAAATTCTGCATGTTGTCTATTCCCGCATGATACGATCGAGTGCATGGGCTTAGTAAGTGCGATGAAAGGTTCCCTAATTGGAGGGTTAAAATCCTTCACCACGATGCTCTGCCGCACCGATTGATGTGTGTTCGGTTGAATGCGAAATACGTTCAATCGGACATACTTGGCTTGATATGATTGTCTTTATTTTCGTATGCATGATTCAACCGAGCGCATGGGCTTAGTAAGTGCGATGTGAGATCCCCCTATGGGGAGGGGCTAAAGCCCCTTTACCACGAGGCTTTGTCGCGCCGGGCGGTTGATGTGTGTGTTCGGTTGGATACAAGATACGTTCAATCGGGCACACACTATGTTTAATATTATTGCTTTTCATTCTATGTATGCATGATTCAGTCGAGCGCATGGGCTTAGTATGTTGGTCTAAAGGTCCTCTCTTTGAGAGATCAAGAGCCCCAAAAGGCCACCTTTACGGCAGTACTCCGCCGCGCCCCCTTTACTTTGTCGTTTATGTATTGCGTCCCATTTCATGCATCAGGTCTGTTCCCGTTCGAACGCGTTTACGAACGTAACTCAACGCGCATGTATTTTGCCTTGGCATGCATCAGGCCTTACTTATGTTCGAACGCGTTCACAAACGCCACACGAATGTGAGCATTCTGTTTCATTTCCGTTCGAACGCGTTAACAAACGCCTACGAACGAGAGCATTCTGTTTCATTTCCGTTCGAACGCGTTAACAACGCCCCACGAACGTGAGTATTCTGTTTCATTTCTGTTCGAACGCGTTCACAAATGCTACACGAACGTGAGTATTCTGTTTCATTCCTGTTCGAACGCGTTATCAAATGCCATACGAACGCGAACCTTCTGTTTACCATTCGAACGTGTTTACGAACGCTACACGAACGCGCACCCACTGAACTGAGTCCTCTTCATTAGATTTCATGCATAGTTTTCCTAGTAGCTATCCCCACGTGTATGAATACGAATATATTAATGTATTACAATCCATATGCTTATGTCGTGATAATTTGAGTATTATTTCTTGCGGTATATCGGATGGAAACCCAGACGTAAATTCCGTAGCCGATTCCGAATAGACGGTAGTGCGGTCTGTACTTGGGATACAATTTCACGTACCACTTGGAAAAGTGCCCATATGTGTGCTTGTATGGTTAATATCTGTGTGTTTTCCTGAATGTAATATGCAAATGAAATTGTATGTTCGTTGCTATTTTGATATATGTTAAGCATGCAATTTTAAATGTAAGATATATGTGAAATGTGTCATAAGTTTTATTTTGCATATGAAAATTTAGAAGCATGATACTCTTGGAAATAAGTGTTACTTAAGCTTGATTAAATTATTACATAAATCCTTTCATTACAAGTGACATAAGTAAGGGACCTTCCGAACCCAATGGTTTGAGGTCTTCCCTTGCGAGGGGTGAGTGCGGCCTTAAATCTTTATCCCGGTTCACACCGGGTGGCGACTCCATATTATTTAGTATTTCCCAACTAGTGCCGCGAGCCTAGAAACAGTGTCGCCCAGGTCCTGTTGTCCTACATATTGATTTGACGCTTGATGTGACGAATGATTTGACGCTTGATGTGACTTGCGTTGCCGCACTCGAATTCGAAATACGAATGCGCTCGTAATCACACTCGGGCTCGGTTTCGCTAATTCCTAATTAGCGAGTTTTTCCGTTGCGTCGTAATTAAATGATTACGCCTAGCGAATTCACTATTCACGTCGCTAACGAATTAATTCTAAATTAATTCGTTCGCCCGAATTAAAATCTAATTTTAATTCCGCGTCGAAATCTAATTTCTTTTAATATATCGAATATATTAATTTACCGATTAATTCTAAATTAATCATTCTCTCTCTTTAGACGATATTTTATCCCAGATAAAATATCTCCGTAATTAATCCTAGATTAATTTTCTCTTTCTTCTATATAATCCCAGATTATTAATGAGTGCGAGTTATGCGTCATCGGTGCATTATCGGGAAGCGACCCATGAGATCCCCGGATAATTCGGCAGTAAATACGGTCGTCGGAGTATCCGAATCATGTACGTACCAAGTACTACGTTCTACCGATTTACGAGACAAGATCGGCTTCTAGCAAAGCACGAAGTCTACCCAATTCTCCGGTCATATTCATCTAAGAATATTTAAGATCTATATCAAGTGTAGTATACCAAGTATCGTGTATATCGGCCCAGTATCGTATAGTCACGTGCTAGGGCTGGGGCTGGATAAGTGTCTGCCCCGTCCGAAACACATGTCGGATGTCTGGTAACTAGTCTCTATAATCGAATATACATGACCTTGTCATAATATCCCGATGGCCGGCCAGCACTTAAGAGCACTAATACCGTATCCTGCGTGACATCATCTCCATTATGACTGGAGTGATACTTCCGTCTTGACATCACACCCAATACTCTACGATTCTCAATATGCCCAGCATTGGCGTACACATAACCGTTAGAGTCATGGACGACCTCAACTAAAGCATATTGATTGTCGTAAGCATTAGCGGTGCAAGTCTCAGGTTAAGACCATACACACCTACCCTGATGTCGGACTCCCATAGACACATAGTCATAATACCAATGGGATTCCGAGGGGTCTATCCAGAGCGAAGCTGTTTCCCATACCATCGGTGAAACACAACCTCCTATCGCACTTGCATAAGTATCCAATACTTATATATATGAGAACTATGTTGTTGTGCCCTCACAACGCGCACAAGTGCAATACTAGCCTATTCCGCATTATCAATGTCCAGTCTCGATAATACTCCGGCTAGGGATATGTAATGATTAATCCTTCGTGGACTGATACTGTCTCATATCATTCTCAATCCAGGAAGTAATCATAGGGACCTCTCTTCATTTATATATCTAAGGTGGTCTAATCACAAATGATGAGAGTGCAATTTCCTTGTCACATAGTTAATTTGTACAACAACACTATGATCTGTACAAATAGTGACGCTATGGGTCATATTATCCAACACATACCACTTGAGAGACACACATATTTTGTTTCATCCAATCTAATGTTTATGCATGATTTAGTCGTTTAGTATGTTATTTATTTTTCTAAGCATGATTAGTCGTTTAGTATGTTATTATTTTTCTAAGCATAATTTAATCGTTTAGTATGTTATTTATTTTTATGCATGATTTAGTTGGTTATTTCCAAGCATGATTAGTTATTTCTTTCGCATTAGGAATTTAATTTGTGTTTATGTTTAGGTGTTATTTTATTTTTCGCTTTAATAATTCAATATGTTCATGAGATTGTGTGTTTGCCGTTATTTCGACTTACTTTTATGCATGCAAACTTAGATATAGGTTATATGCAAACTTAGATATAGGTATATGCAAACTTAGATATAGGTTGTATGCGAACTTAGATGTAGGTTTTTGTTGCGTAGACTTGGTTAGATTATTACAAAAATCCATTCATTACAAGTGGCATAAGTAAGGGACCATTCTGAACCCAACGGTTTGAGGTATTCCCTTGCGAGGGGTGAGTGCGACCTTAAATCATTTTCAAAGTTCACACTGGGTGGCGACTCCATGTTATTTCTCCAGTTTAGTTCCCCCGTGGGCTATTCTGTACTCCCAACTAGGCCGCGAGCTTGGAACAGCGTCGCCGATTTCTATGTCCTACAGTCTGGTGACTCCACTGGGATAGAGAATCGGCCCTGAAATAATGTCTTGTAATGTTTGTTATTTGTGATTTAGTTAACCGTGTCTACAATGGGTTGAATGGGTTTAATCAAAGGCATTATTAGAGCTTGGTAATGGTTTGGTGTATTCCTTCATTTACTACCTTTCTATAAGGAAAAGCCGTGAAGGCACCTAGATAATCATTTACCTGAAGCTTACTGTGATGGACTAATTTGGAGGACTTGTTGTTTATTCCTGTCACCAAGGCGATAAGAACCTAAGAGGTTTGGGTATTTAAGAGAGTTCACTCCACCCTCCCTCTGGGGAATCTACAATAAGAAATCCATTTGACAGTCAGTCACGCACCATAACTCGTTGGCACGTACCTTAAGGTATAAAAAAGGTGCGCTCACTTGGTCGCTCGAACCCTTGAGTGGGGAATCCTAGTTGTGGGCAATCCTTCGTCAGTGGGAGCCTTTGTCTACACCCTCATAAACCCACACATGAACTGTAGTTGTAGGACCAATAGAAACTATCTGTTTATGCCTATGTTTAGGACCATCGTCATTTGGATTCAGTTGGACCTTTTGTCACGAGGTATGGACTTGTTGGGCCATTTAAACTGGGATGAGTCCGTGCTTTATGGAAATTGGGCCAAAAGCTTCTGAAATGCCAATGGGCCATTTTGCATTTAGGCCTCCTATCATTTGAAGTTGTTTAGCCATGTTATCGTAAAAGTGTAAACCTTTTGGGCCTTTTCAACTGGGACAAGTTTGCACCGCGCAATAGTATGATTGAATGCTTTAAAATGATAATGGGCCGACTTACACATCCCATGCATCACACGCATACATGCTGACTCAGGGTAAAAGACATCATAGATATCCGTTGGGTTAGGGAAGAGGGAAGACTCATCAAAAGACCATTAGCGAACATGAGCAAATCAGTTAACGAGGGATCTCGTATAGATCAACTGGAAGCTAATCTCACTAAGGTTACCGAGCAACTGTAAGGTTTGACCACTGCTATGACTAATATGGCTGTGCCCCACGCTGCGGGAGTCTCTGAGAATGAGAGGCGTGAGGGCCCTCCGAGCGGGTTGAATGATGATGTCCCCGTCTTTGATGATGACATGGCTGAGTATGCCACAGGAAGGATAGCCGGGTCTCAGACCGAATTACAGAAACTCCGCGATCAGGTGGAATCGGTTACCCGCAGCTGAAGGGTAAGCATGAGTATTTGTGGATTATGAGGTGATGACTTTTTGAGGAGCAGCTGCTGCCGGCTCAGTTCAAAATGCCTGACATAGCCAAGTTCAATGGGAACGGGGATCCGAGGGTCCATCTCCGACAATATATTTCTGTAATGAGTTCCATGGGCCTGTCGCAGCGTCAGGTTCAGAAGATATTTGGGATGTCGCTTGAGGGGGCACCCGTAGTGGTGTACCATGGCCTTGAAAGGAATGTTAAGGGAGATTGAAGGGAACTGGCGAAAGCCTTTCTGAAACAATATGTCACAGATTTGGAGATCGACTTGTCGCTTCGTGACTTGGAGAATACCAAGCAGAAGCCGGAGGAGAGTTTCAAAGATTATTTGGACCCCTGGAAAAGCCAACTTCTGAAAATACAGACTCGGCCCTCGGAGAAGGACCAGATTAAAATGATCATCAAGGGCACCAAACCCTCTATCTATGGAAAGCTGAGGAGGATGACCTCTATGATTACTGATTTTCGACAGTTGAGGGAGACTGTCATGGACATTGAGGAAGAAGAAGCAGAGAATAAGTAGTTTTATGGCCAGAATAGAAGAACTTTCGAGGGGCCTTCTGAGACCAAGCCCGCTACTACTGAGATCACTGTCGTCAGAAACAGGCGATTCTCCAATCTTGGTAGACCTTTGTCAAAAGTGTTTGAAAAGCTGAAGATGCAAGGACTCTTAGAACCCTTAGAGCCTAAACCACTTCCAAATCCTCCCCCACCACACCTCAACATGAACCGTTTTTGTCACTTCCACCAGCAAAACGATAATGACACTGACAACTGTGTCCGCCTCAAACAAAAATCCAAGACCTCATAGACTCCTACAAATTACCCGACCCTGAAAAAGAACAACCCAACACACACAGAAATCCTCTACCAAACTACCACTCTGTTCCACCACCCACCTACATGATCAACTCCGGCTTGCCTGAAAACTTTGTCCTCCAAACTCTCAACCACCCAGTTTCTTTTATGGGGATAGGGGATGACAGCAGTGGAGAACCATAGGTCGAGGAAGAAGGCAATGCTGTGAATGATGAAACTGTTCTTCCTGGTTTATTTGATTGCAATCCTGCATTTTTAATAAAGATATTGACTTCGTCTACTTGTTCGAATCTTTTCCTTAATAATAATAAAGACGTTCATTTCACTTACATGCATGGTCTCTTCCTTTCAATCTGCACGACGTAAGTATATTTGACAAAAGCATTCAACCCTGGTACTATGATACTCAGCGATACTTAGAACACGGGGAAGTCCCGAAAGAAGCAAGCAGAAAAGACAAGATAGCCATTCAGAAGTGGCTTCTCAATATGTGAGTTTGAAGGGAGAACTATACAAAAGACAAGCGAATGACATTCAGCTGAAGTGTTTAAGAAAAGAAGAAGCTCGAAAGGCAATGGAAACAGTACTGCCGGTGGAAGTTGAGATACAGTCCATGAGGGTATTAGCAGAAGCAGAGTTACCTGAACAAGAATGGGCCTCGCAGAGATTTGAACAGTTGGTATTGCTCGATAAGAAGAGAATGAAGTCCTTGCATCACATGCAGATATACCAGAAGAGGTTGGCTCGAGCATTCAACAAGAATGTGTGTCCTACAGAAATCAGAAAGGGTGATCTGATACTTAAATAGTCAAAGTCGTCGACGACGGACCCGAGAGAAAAGTTTACACCCAACTGGGAAAGACCCTACATAGTCAAGAAAGTGATGGGGAATAGGGCAGTGAGACTGTCGGATTTGGAAGGGAACGAGTTCAACGAGCCGATCAACGTGGACAGATTGAAGTAGTATTTTACCTGAGGAAGAGAAGGCCGAGCGATCACCAAGAGGACTGGCGGAAGACTTAACCCAACGGAAAAGGAAATTCATCCATGCATGCATGCATACACGTAACGTACTTGCAATTTTTATGTTTGTTCTGTGTTTGCAGGTTTCAAACAAAATAGAACTGAACAATCACCAGAAAAGAAACGGTAGGAGGAAACTATAAGCAGACCCAGGGGGTGACCAGAGACATGCATAGGCACATGGCGCCAAGGAGCACAATGAGGGTCTAACCTATCCGGAACAGGGAGTACCCCCACACATGCATACGTACACCTCACATGCAAGCATTTTTTTTATTCTGTTGTTTTTGTGTTCGCAGGTCTAGAAGAAAAGAAAGAAAAGCGGCAAAATACAAGCAAGCTGAGAGAAACAAAACAGTATCAACAGTTTTTCAAGAATGGATCCCCAGGGTTGAGGCCCACACATGATCATCAGTTTTGGGAATGAACCCTCAGGGTCGAGGCCCGTGTTACCAGCAGTTTTCGAGAATGAATCCCAAGGTCAAGGATCACACTATCAGCGGTCGAAAGGAAGAATTCCAATGAAAAAAAAAGAAATAAGTCTTTGATGGCTAGGCATATGTCCGATGATAAAATTATTTGCGGAAGGATGAAACCTTGGAAACGATAAGTACAAGAGGTGCTCCCATCCTGCATTCTGAGTGGTTGATCTCGGTTAGACTCGCGAGCACTTGATTACAGGATCTTAGTAGTAGAAGTCTGAGTAGTCGGTAAAATGACTAGTTGAAGATATGGCGAATCGGTGAATGACCGTTTGCCTGGATGTCCATCCCGGTTTACTTATGCTACGATATATGATATGGCTGGAAACAAAGAAAAAGTCTCTGAAAAGAAAAAGAAAAATAGACCACCCATAACCGATAAGCGTGAAGCTACCCATGGGCGAGTATTAGGACCACCATGAGGAGAAATGCTACCTTAAAGGGTAGGTGTGTCGAAAAAAAAAAAAGAAAGAAAAGAGGAAAAGAAAAAGAAAATAAAAAAAGAAGTTCAAAATGAAAGAGAAAGAAAAAAGACAAAAGAAAAGAAGAAGAAAACCATATCATGTTGAGTACGAGGAAGTAATCACAGAGTATGATCAAGACATCTCGGTTGGTTAGACCCATCGATCCAAATTCTCCGAGACAAAATCATCGAGTTGGCTTACTTAAGGATTAAGTTACGACAGAGCCTTGGCGCGCGCACACTAGGAATCTAGTTCAGATCACTCATTCGGACGAACAGATTTGAGTGTATTGAAGGTTCTCTGGTTTCGACACGAAGCATCCGTTGAGGACGGAAAAAATGTTTAAGCCATCATGATTATCTCGTGAGAGGCAAATACAGCATGTTGATATGCAACACCCACATCAGTATCAGTTTGGGGGGCCGAGGCCCACATCGGTATCAGTTTGGGAGGGAGGCCCCACATCAGCATCAGTTTGGGGGCGAGGCCCACATCAGTATCGGTTTGGGGGCGAGGCCCACATCAGCATCAGTTTGGGGATTGAGGCTCGCATCATCAGTATTAGTTTGGGGATGAGTCCCATGGTTGAGGCCCACACAACATCAGAATGTCGGGTATGGCACTCCGGGTATGGAGACACAACCGCGACACCTCGGGTATGAGGTTTAGCACGTCGGGTATGGCACTCCGGGTATGGAGACACAACCGCGACACCTCGGGTATGGGGTTTAGCACGCCGGGTATGACACTCCGGGTATGGAGACACAACTGCGACACCTCGGGTATGGGGTTTAGAACACCGGGTATGGCACTCCGGGTATGGAGACACAACCGTGACACCTCGTGTATGGGATTTAGCACACCGGGTATGGCACTCCGAGTATGGAGACACAACCACGACACCTCGGGTATGGGGTTTAGCACGCCGGGTATGGCACTTCAGGTATGGAGACACAATCGCGACACCTCGGGTATGGGGTTTAGCACGCCGAGTATGTCACTCTGGGTATGGAGACACAACCGTGACACCTCGGGTATGGGGTTTAGCACGCCAGGTATGGCACTCCGGGTATGGAGACACAACCGCGACACCTCAGGTATGGGGTTTAGCATGCCGGGTATGGCACAACAATATCAACTCAGTTCGAAGCAACATGGAAGTTAAGTGGCAGCTGGCGAGCCAGGTAAGTAAAAATGCATTGCATAACTTTGATAGAATTGTCATTGTCACACACTGCACAAGTCTCATCAAAGTGGGGGCGACTATAGGCACTGCATTTTTGCATATAAGTCCCGATGATGAGTCTCACATGGAGACACTACCTCTTTAAATCGTGGAAGTCGCGGGAAACGGACGTCGGAAGGGAAGAGTCAGAAATTGACACCTTGTTGGATTTAATTCATTTGCTTAGCTTCGGGTTTGCTCGTTAAGCCTATGTTTTAAACTTATCCTTAGCCCAAAACCCCCGCAAGTCACACACCAAGCCCATACATCACCAAACCACACACCAAGCCCACCAAAACAAACCAAATACACGCCCAAAGCCTTTAACCCCACGCCCACCTCCTTCCAAAATAACAAAATCACACATTAAACACATGCTAAAATCAAGAAAAATCACCTTCCCAAAATAAAGAAATCAAATCAAATTAAATCATATTCCTAATTAAATAGATTTTTCCTTATAGCACACTAATTAAAATATCCCTCCATAATTACACAATATTCTTTCCCTATTCACATAAGGTAAACCCCAACCCTTACCTATAAAAAGAAGCCTAAACCCAACCTTGAAACCCCTGGCTCATTCTCACGAAAACGCAAAGAAAATAACCTAGAGCATTCACTCCCAAAAAACCCTCTCCTTCCTCATAATCTTCACGCCTCCCATCTCTCTCTAAGAAACCACAATGAAATCCTAAAATACGCAGCTTTCTCTCCCTTCAACTCACGCAACCCTACTGATCTCTCACTTCTCAAACATGCGAACAGCCTCACGCACCTTGCAGATCAAAAATTCCATCAACCCCACACTCTCTTCTCTTCACAAATCCACACGTAAATAGCCAAAGACAATAACATTCACAGCCAAAAGCTACCGATTAAGCAAAAGACAAAACCCTAAACTGCCATCACCTCACTTCACGCAACACCTCACCCCACTCAATCAGCCACGTCTCATTCCCCTCCACTCACGAATCCGCAAACCATGACCCCACTAATCCACATGGGCCACCAAACGAGAAGCTAACTATTCAGCCATCCACTCACCAACGTGAACCACACTCAAAGCCAATAAACCGAGTCAGCCCTTGTCCATAAACGCACTCAAAAAGCCCATTCACCGACTAAACACATATATTGCCCCTTTACACAGACCACGTGAAGACCCTCAGTTCACGTTAATACTCCTCTCGCCACTACAACGCCCATCACGCACTGCCCTCTAATTCACGCCAACATTCCAGAAGAAACCGTCCCCAAACTGCCTTTAAACCACCGAAACTGCATCCCAAACTACCCTTGCAATTACCGCAAAACACAGCCTGAAACATCCCCTGAAACCACCGAAAAACTGCACTGAAAAACACCTCATTTTCACCGAAAACGGTCCCTAAAAAACTGCACTTTTAAACCTGCAAACCAGTACAGAAAAACTGCACATTCACCGCATAAAACAGAGCAAAACAGCACCCCAAACAACGAGGCAACGAAGGAAAACAACGAACCAGTAAATCGGAAAAGTTGCGGAGTATCAACCCTTCTGACGGCCGTGTAACGTACTTCCAAAAGACGACTTAAGAGGTTAGACCTGAGGGCACCCTTTTTATTTATTCTCCTATATTTTTTTATTTATCTTCTTATTTTACTTCGCATGAGTTTTGTTGATTGGTGTATGATATGACCTTCGGATGAATGGAATATGTGTTCTCTCTTGCGATATATCGGATGGAAACTCAGACGTAAATTCCGTAGCCGAATCCGAATGGACGGTAGTGCGGTTTGTACTTGGGAAACAACTCCACATACCACTTGAGAGACACACATATTTTGTTTCATCCAATCTAATGTTTATGCATGATTTAGTCGTTTAGTATGTTATTTATTTTTCTAAGCATGATTTAGTCGTTTAGTATGTTATTTATTTTTCTAAGCATGATTTAATCGTTTAGTATGTTATTTATTTTTATGCATGATTTAGTTGGTTATTTCCAATCATGATTAGTTATTTCTTCCGCATTCTGAATTTAATTTGTGTTTATGTTTAGGTTGTTATTTATTTTTCGCTTTAATAATTCAAAATGTTCATGAGATTGCGTGCTTGCCGTTATTTCGACTTACTTTTATGCATGCAAACTTTGATATAGGTTATATGCAAACTTAGATATAGGTTATATGCAAACTTAGATATATGTTGTATGCGAACTTAGATGTAGGTTATTGTTGCGTAGACTTGGTTAGAATATTGCACAAATCCATTCATTACAAGTGGAATAAGTAATGGACCATTCCGAACCCCAACGGTTTGAGGTCTTCCCTTGCGAGGGGTGAGTGCAGCCTTAAATCATTTTCCCAGTTCACACTGAGTGGCGACTCCATATTATTTCTCCGGTTTAGTTCCCCCGTGGGCTATTCTGTACTCCCAACTAGGCCGCGAGCCTGGAACAGCATCGCCGATTTCTGTGTCCTACAGTAGCCATAATTGGAACTTAATCTTAATGAATTCAGGTAACTTGGTTGACATAAAAATATGATTAATTGGGTTATACTGGGTGTTTGCATCTGACCATCGGAAGAGGCTTTTGCATAAATTGGTGTTCTAGGCTAATAAACCAATATATTGCACAATCGTGAAATAACCACTTCATCTTTAAAAGATATTTGAAGGATTCACAACCCTCGATAGTTTTATAATATTGAATTTTCCTTTGAGTTACATTCGCACTGTTTTATTTAGTTGTTTTAGTACAAAAATCACCATCCAATCAATAATCAATCTATTAGATACTCGTAAAACATTTAACGTCATAAATTAATAGCTAAGGTATTAAGTCATCGTGGGATCGATACATTTTATACTACTTGAACGATACGTGCGCTTGCGTAACGTGAGTGATTTCACCGATCATTTACCGACCTCAACATTTGAGAAGCTTATATTTAACATTGACATGCATCAACTTAGTAAATTATCTTGATGATATCTTTTGAGGTGGAACATTTCATCAGAGAGAGCGTATTCATTGACATGACAAGTTACAGTTAGATAAAAGCGCATTGTACTCTTTTTCCTTTGTCCAGGTTTCGTCACACTGGGTTTTACTGGTAAGATTTTAATGAAGCAATGTTTGGTTGGATAATTATTGTAAAATTAAAGTTATATGTCCCAAGGGGAACTGTTGTAAATAATGTGGTCCCTCACTTTAATATTTACAAGTTTAGTTTATCCCACATTGCTTAAGGATAACAATCTTAACATATTATCTCCCTATAAATAAAGAGCATCTATTGTAATTTATAGTTCAAAACTAATAAAAAAAAAAATCTCCACCTTTACAAGGTACTTTCTTCTTTTATTTCTCTCTTATTTTATAACAATTTTTACATTAGTAAAAATATATAGTTAAAGAAGTTCTCTCATTAGGGTTCGAACTTATAATCAGTCAAAATCCTAAATTGTTTTTGTAATTCGAATTTGAATAGATAGCCAAGAAGCTGTTGAAAAATTAATCTAAAAATCTTTAATGAAACTTTTTTTAACTCATTAAAAAGAAAAACTATGTATACAATCGTATGATCGATATGTAACAATAGAGTTTTTAGGTACTATATTAAAATCATATGATGGAATAATGCAATGTTCTATATATATATATATATATATATATAGACCAAATAAAAAAAAAATAGACCAATACGAATTACAATCTACTAAAAAAAACAACCAACAATGTATTTAAAAATCTATTTTGTTCAGTCTTGTAATTTAATTATTAATTAACTTATTAAATTAAGAATTATTATCTACTAAAAAACAACCAACACTATATTTAAATTTTTTTTATCTTTTAATTTAATTATTAATTAACTTATTAAATTAAGAGTTCTCTCATTAGAAAGTTTATATATGTGTGAGTCCCCAATGGGTGTGGGTTGATGGCATAAGGCTTATGATTTGGTTGTCCCAGTCTTAGGTTCAAATTCATGGGGTATACTTCTTGTAAAAACCTGAGATAGCCGGGGATTTTACCTACTCCACTTAAGCTCGGATTGGGTAGTTTATCAGTCGAGTTTCCAAAGTTTCAAAAAAAAATTAATATATACACAAAGTTATAGTGAGGGACAAGTTAAGGACCACACTACATATGTATAGACCGGTCCAACGGTTCGATTCGGTTCCAAATCAAAATCGAACCGTCTGGTTCCCGGTTCGACGCTTGTAGAACCGGAACTGAACCGGATAATTCTGGTTCGGTTCCGGTTCCAAAATAATGTGGAACCGAGAACCGGAACCGAACCAGGCGATTTCGATTCGGTTCTGGGTTTTTTAAATTAATTTTAATTTTAATTTTAATTTTTTTAAAAAATAAAAATGGGATTTCAAATTTATTTGAATTTATTAATTTGATTTTATAGTACATTAAATTAAAAATAAAATAAAAGGGCTTGAACTTAAATATTTTAAAATATAAGTTGTTTACGTATCCTCTATGGGTGAGAGGAATTAAAACTCACGTAGTTCTATTACATTTTTTTAGATAGTTTTCAATTATAATTTTTTACTCATCATCATTATTTATGCTTGTTGTTGATCATTCAACTCTCGTTCCGCTTGCACTTGTAGAAGCATAGTCGAACATATCTTCAAAGTCATCGAGGCATCTTCTTGTGGCCTCAGCTCAGGTCCAATCATCCGTACATGTTATTGCTTCTAAAGTGCTTGCATTTAATAAAGACTGTCTCGCTTCCAAAATATTACCTCCTAAGCTAAAGGCTTGTTCAACCGCAATGGTGGAAATAGGTGCTGCCAGCACGTCTTTAGCAATAATTGATAAAGATATGATATACATTTTGATGTCGGTTCTACCAGTCAAGTACTTGAAAATTTGTATTTACTAAACTTTCATGAGGAAATTCAAAATTAGTAGATAAATAATTATCTAATTTCGGGTTGTTAATCGTGATATCTGTAACATCCCCGATCTGGGGATGCCACCGGCAGGGGATAGGCTCATCCATCCCCCTAAGCCTCTGATTTCCTGACTGTGATCTTTACTTAAACTCTAAAACAATTATGACTGATGTGTGGAACTGATGCCCAAACAATAACATGCAGGGAACTTTAATGCAAATATATACATACTCAAGATTGCTTCCTCTATGATTTAACTTCATAACATGATAACTCTTTATACATACAATCTTTACTACATAACAAGCATAATACAAGACTATACAACGACTCAGACTGAAATCATGTTCTGATTTGACTTGGTGGACACAGACCCTTTAGTGACTGCCATCGGTATCCAATCCTTCTGAGCTCGTCCTTCAGGGTCCTGTAAAATAAAACACTGGGAGGGGGGTTAGACCGTCATACGATCGAAGTGAGTGGACAAAAATTAAAACACTGTTATAAAAATATTTGGTTCTAAAACCAAAAATTTAAGAAATGGCTATTTACCAAAAACTCTTTTTCTATCAGAAAAATCTGGGCTTCTTTCTGAAGATATCTTCTGAACTCTTTCTGAAAAACTTATCTTTCTGAAGGTTTCTTATAAAACTGTTATTTTCTGAAAAACTTGCTTTTCTAAAATCCCTTCTAAAATCTGTTCTGAAAACTTTTCTAATGTACAAGTTTTTGAAAACTGTCTCTGAAAACTGATTTCTATTTCAGAAAAACTTGATGTATGGGGGCGTTACGTATCGTCGTCCCCCAAAGCATGCCACTACTATCCCTGTAACTAGTGGTTTTGGGGCGTTACGTATCGACATCCCCACAGTCCTCTACATATGCACATGTGCTGTCCGTCAATTCCAAACTGTAGCAAGTTACATACTAAGGTGGATTTTTCCCTCATGCCTCGAAAACACAAAATCATGCTTTAAAAATATCTTTCTTTTAAATCATTTCTCAGAATATGCATAATCAAAGTATAACCGAAAATGAATTTGGGTAATGCTCTAAATGCGAGAAAATAAGTCTGTTACAAAAAAAATAACAAAATAAAAATCATCTAAAAGGAAAAAGTGTCCACAAAATAAAAATCATCTTAAAGGAAAAAGTGTGTACTCACTGTTTTGGAGTATGGCCGTCACTACTTCTTTTAATCGAAGAAGATTATGTTTCATGCCGATCATTTATAGTTGAGAAACTTGGTCAGAATTTAAATCGTAGGATATGCATTCGGGATTATTATCACTATATGACATATTATGCTTGTGTCATGATACAATGCATGTGTACCAGCTGAAACGAGACTCATGGGATGGTCTGTAACGTTCTAGGATGAATTTGGAATGACTAAATTGATTTTGAAAATTAACCTCGCATCGCGACGCAAGAACCTTGGCGTCGCGACGCGCTCGAACCAAAACTGGGTAGTGATCATTTTGAATCCACGTCGAGACGCAAACATACGCGTCGCGACGCAGAGTCTCTTGCGTCGCGATGCTGGCCCAAAATCAGGGCCAATTTTCCACTCTTACACTAACCATGCCCAATGCAATCCCCACATTCACACACACATCCACAAAGGCAATCCTTTAAACTTCAATATCCATATACAAGGGTCATTCTCAATCCTCAACCATCACCAAATATAATTTCTAAATTCATCCATATATAAAAATTGAACAATGGCTCTAACCTTTATCTATGAGTTATCAACTCTCAAATACATTAATCCATGTTATATTATCTCCTAGTGCATGAACCCCAACAAATTACCATCAAAGCATCAAACAAATATTTTTTCCAGAAGTTAATAAATTTGGCCCTCATATACATTTTTCATCTTAGCTTTATTTCCACCACACTTGGGCATAATTCATTCTAAACAACTTCATAAACATGCCTTATGACTCATTTCTTGCCCAACATTCTTAATCAACAAAACTCCAAATCATAGGGTTCTAAGCATGAAAAAGTAAATGGACAATAGATGCCCATGTTCCAAATTAATAAGAAGAGAGAAGAAAAAGAATCTTACTTGACCAAGAGCTTCTTTGCCAGTTAAGACTCACGATTTTGGCCTCCTAAGAGAGGTGAATGAATAGTAGTCTATTTATAGTAGAAGGTGGATGATTTTTGTAGTCAAATGGGTGGCCAAGAGTGTGCCACATCACCCATTTCTGGACTTCACCCGAAATCTACTATAGCAGCCACAGAATTCTTATTTTTGACCCATTTCGGTTTCGAAATCTACAACTCGAAAGTTGTAGCTCTCGGTCTTAGCTTTCCGATGATATAAAATACATAAAATTTGAGATCATATGGAAATTTTAAACCCTAATTACTAAGGGCTACGCGGGATGGGACGCAAGCTAAGTACCACATCGGAACTGCAAGAAATTTACCGAATGTCCTAGAAGTCATTTTATGAGAATGCACTTGTTTGAATATGATTTATATCAAATATTATGTCATTCAAAACTTAACAAATGTTGGCCTCTGATAATGTATAGGTCGCTAGGATTACCGGATGTTACAAATTCTTCCCCCCTTAAATAGGATTCATCCTCGAATCCTCTCTAAAACTGGTCTTCCGGAATATGTCTAGACTTGAAATTCTTGGTACTGAATATCTTATCGCAAGTCATATGGTTCATATGTTATTCTCTTTAGTTACCAACTTTTAACTGACTGCCACTCATAACTCACCCCGCTTCAACAACAATAAGCACAAGTTCCTGACAACTCTCCATAAGTTGTCATTATGTCATAAGACAATAGAATTATCATGATGGATCTTGATGACATGTCTTGGAAGTCCTAGTTAAGGTTGTATTCTTTTCTGTTTGCTTAGACTCTTATCTTTGTTACAAACTATTTCACCTTATTTGGGTTCACTACGATTTAGTAACCAAGACTTTCGTCAAACTATTCATCAACTCCTTAGCTAATAAGTATGTATTACTCTTCTTCTTATTTCATTATCTGTTTCATATATAATATCTCTTGTATTTTTTATTGTGTGGTAATTCTGTGTCCTCGTTTCGTAAAATTTATGTTGAGTACTCAACACTACTACCAAGTTACAACTATTGTGATTCGTCCAAGAACCATATTCCTAGATCTCATGTTAGACTCACCATCCTCCTACTCAAGTATCTGCGTGAGTTACTAGTTCTGAGTTGGTATTAGGTTCGCGGTCTATCGTCTCATACACTTTAGTTCTTGATTGCTTGAACTTCTTATATCTGTCACTAAATGAGATATACTTAAGAGTTTTCTTATCCTTGCTTGTCCTTAAAGCTTAGGACCTCGTTGTGTAGGGTGAAATTCTTCATGTACCTTTTATTTACAAGTGTTATCTACCACATAGATTTTGTACTAAAGAAATTAATCATGGGTAGCTTCTCTGAGACCCTTCTCAATTGGATAATGACTTATAAACAAGGTTCCTAAGCTTATCTTAACTGTATACATACTTCTGCTTAAATTGTATTCCCTGTTATTGACATCGACGCTAACTACTTGGGACTAGCTATAATTTATATCATATTCGTACTTTTACCTCTGTGTCTCTATAACTTTGATTACGCTGTTTCACACTAACTTGCTCTTCATCCCTGGTTACATTCTTAGATATCTCCCTTTGTTGCTTTCATAGTATTACTTTGCTAAATGGTTGTAATCGGATATATGCAGATATAATCGAACTCATAAATCTCATCTTTAGCCGATGATTGTGTGCGTGTAAAATACTTTGATAACTCACCACTGCACTGAATGCCAATTGTAGTAAACTTATCTTCTCGATTTCGTACTATACTACACATCTGCCAAACCACTCATACGCCCATGGCTAAAGTCGTCTCAAACCCGTGGTGGTCTGGTTAACTTAACTATGGCTAGTTATTTCTTATAAATTATAAGGGCTAAAACGTAATAAAACTTGGTTTCATTCCAATGCTGAGAATTCTTGTTGTTACGCACTTTTGTCTTCACTTATAAAGTATTCACACCTACCGTCGTCGCACCTCGACAGTCCCACTTCTAAATCTTTTACTTATTGACATTTTCGTCTTCTCTCCTATTCTGTTCTATATCTGAAACTCATGTGGTATATATTTATGTCTCCTTATCAAAGGATATCACCTCTTACATGACCCAGGTCATGTTTAACGCTGTTCTTTTTACATCCTCGTCACTGCTTGACTAATACTTCCTTTCTTCATTGTTTCATGTAAACAACTTTTCTCCTAATTCTCCCACTTAGAGCTATTTCCTATTCTATTCTACTTTTTTACTATATTTAAAGGTTTTATGTTTCAGTCTTCTTCCACTATACGTTCACTTGTTTCTGGGAGTATCTTGAGGTGAACATTGTGGTCTATCTTGCTGCTGCTGTCTAACAAGGGTTGGGAGGGTAGGAGTTGTCCTGGACTCTTCTGGTTATGGTGTTCTCACTAGCTACCCGTGATGTAGTTGCTCGGGCTGCTCATTTATAAGCTTATGACTCTCTTGTTAACATATCTGGTGTTGGCTTTCAAACTAAGGTACTTTTACTAAAAACTATCTGAATTACCTCCTTCAAATTTACTCGTAGTTTATCTTCTGCTATTGGTCATACTACCTCTTACTGAGAACCTCCATAAGATTCATACTTTCTCAAACTTCTATCGTACTTTCTTTATTGTCCTTCATTACTAAGTTGTGGTATTACTACTGTATCTTTAGTTTGGGTGGTTGCGTTCTCACTAATCCTTTCTTTCTGGTATATGGGAAAGCTCTGTATAAGCGGGATATCTTACTTATGTGTTTGCTATGTGTTGCTTACTTTGTCTTCTTACTCTTTTGAGCCTTTACTTCCTTGAAGGCTTTCAGCCCCACGATGTATTAGGTTATCCCTTCTAGATTTGGCTAAACATATTGTGACTACAAACTACTCCATCTATAATGTTGTCTTTAAACTATGTTATTTATGCTACTATAGATACTGATCTTTCTTACTGGTTTGCATTCTCTTATCTTATCTCTTGACTCTATGTTGTATTACTGTGACGGTCTAACCCCACTCCCTTGGGCGAATATTCTCAAAATTTTAATATCTGGTCTTATAGTTTGTCTGTACTTCAGGTGATAAGCCAGGATATCTACAGGAAAGTTCTCAACTTGGATCTAGAGTATACTTGTTTTCATAAGGAATATTATTCGAATAATCTAGGAAAGCTTACTAACCTGTCTGTGGAATTTGATGACGTACTCGAGAATCGGATACTGGAGAGGTAGTGCCTCGCATACGAGTATCCCGAACATACTACGTATATGACCGGTGTAAACACACACGTATAAATCAAGCGCACGTATCGTTCAAGTAGTATAAAAATATCGATCCCACGAGGACTTAATTCCTATTGTTGTTATTAATTATTGAATCTATTTATTTACAGATATCTAATTGAGGGAGAAGAGAATGATTGCTAGATTGATTTGGTTGATTGTAGATTTGCTAAATAAATAAATAAAAAGACAAAAGAAAATACTAAGGAAAATAACAAAAGACACAAAGATCTAGGGTTGTGAATCCTTCTAATATCTTTTAAAAGATGAAGTGATTATTTTATGTTTGTGTAATAAATCAGTTTACTAACCTGGAACACGAAATTATGCAAAAGCCTATGTCGATGGTCAGACGCAAATACCCAGTTTAACCTAATTGAACCATATGTCTATGTCAACCAAATTATCTAGATTCATTAAGTTTAAGTTCCAATTATGGATACCCCCGCTCGACAGGTATATGTCTATCCTGTAAGGAAATCTATTAAAGGGTTATCTATCCTCAAGGAAGATCGTGGGCTATTAAGTCTAAGGCTGAAACCTAAAATCTCTATGTCTAGTTCATTTTAGATATACCACATCAATCTTATTGGTGATCAGACAACAAGAAGCATTAAGCTTAAGACTTAATAAATAAACTTTTAAATTACCCAAACTATAAAATAACCCCTTATAAACCGGTGATATTAGAATTCATCACAACCCCAGATAACTAACACATAACTAGGACTAGTAAAAACTTAAAAGTAAAAGACATAAAGTAAAAATGATGAAAAGTAAAAGACATAAAGTAAAAACTAAAAAGTAAAATAAAATAAAATGCTAAGGTAAAAGGATCAACTTTTACTATTTACTATTTAGATATTTCCCTTAATATAATATATTAACTTGTGATTATTTTACCAACCAGCCATATAGGCGGTAACCTGATTAAGTCAGATTAAGTCCAACCAGCCATAAAGGCGGAACCAAAATAAACCTACCATATAGGCGGTAAGAAAATTTAATTACCAACCGACCAATCTGGCGGTATCCTTGATTAGTCAAGTTTAAACCAGATTAAAATGAATTACCAACCGACCAATCTGGCGGTATCCTTTTTAAGTCAATATTTTAAATAGTGAATATATTATTTTTAATGGAGATTAATCTAAATAGTAACAGTAAAAGAATTACCTTTCACCCTAGATGGGGAAGTTACCTCCTCATTGTGAATAGTAAAAACTGTAAAAAGTAAGAAATTAAATTACTATTATTACAAAACGTAATTAAAATTATTTACAAAACTAAAAACTAAAAACTAAAAGAAACTAGAGAGAGAAACTTCATCTTTACATCAAAGAAGTGAGAGAGAATGGTACCACTGAAACTGGAATTTCGCGCTCTATTTATAGGGGTCAGTAGGGGTCCGCAACGCGACGCCAATTTTGTCAACGTGGCACGTTCTGGTTCGTCGGCTGCAGATTCTGGATAAGGTGATAAGGTGACACGTGGCAAGGTGGTTGGGGCTCAATTATTTTGACACGTGGCGGCTTCTGATTGGTCGGCTCAGATTCTTATCCGCCACATGTCAGATAGGGATAAGAGAGTCACTGATTGATGTTGACGTGGCGCTGACGTGGTGCTGACGTGGCGACACGTGGCAAAGTGACTGTCGGCACCATAGAATTGCGACACGTGGCACTTCCTGATTGGCTGATGATGACGTGGCAGTTTGACTCGGTCAACCTGATGATATGGATGATGAAGTGGCAATGACGTGGAGTGACACGTGGCGACACGTTGCGATAGCGACTGTCGGCACCGTAAGATGATGACACGTGGCACGGCACATGCTAGCAGATCGGCTGTGATAGTGACACGTGGCACGGCGCACGTTAGCAAAGTCAAACTTTTCTCAGATTCTGATTTTTGGACCCGGCGCACGTTAGCACTGTTCGGCGCACGTTAGGCATCGCGACGCTGAAGGTATTGGCGTCGCGACTCGGAAAATTACCAAAATGCCTTTTTTTCCAATTTTCACTGTTTTGGTCCAAATCACCTCCAGAATGTCCAGAAACTTTATTTATCTACAAAATAACACAAAACACATCAAAATATTCACAAGACTCAATAAACTATACAAAATATTAGGTTAAATAAGTGGGAAATAGTGATATAATTACCACTCATCAGTATACAAGACCCCAACACTCTGCCCACTGCAGTCACTGACTCCCTAGACCATGCTCTAATACCATTTTTGTAACATCCCCGATCTGGGGATGCCACCGGCATGGGATAGGCTAATCCATCCCCCTAAGCCTCTGATTTCCTGACTGTGATCTTTACTTAAACTCTAACACAATTATGACTCATGCATGGAACTGATGCCCAAACAATAACATGCACAGAACTTTAATGCAAATATATACATACTCAAGATTGCTTCCTCTATGATTTAACTTTATAACATGATAACTCTTTATACATACAATCTTTACTACATAACAAGCATAATACAAGACTATACAATGACTCTGACTGAACTCCTATTCTGATTTGACTTCGTGGTCACAGACCCTCTAGTGACTGCAATCAGTATCCAATCCTTCCGAGCTCGTCCTCCAGGGTTCTGCAAAATACAACACTGGTAGGGGGTTAGATCGTCATACGATCTAAGTGAGTGGATAAAAATTGAAACACTGTTACAAAAATATTTGGTTCTAAAACCAAAAATTCAAGAAATGGCTTTATACCAGAAACTCTTTTTCTGTCAGAAAAATCTGGGCTTCTTTCTGAAAATCTCTTCTGAACTCTTTCTGAAAAACTTATCTTTCTGAAGGTTTCTTATAAAACTGTTGTTTTCTGAAAAACTTGCTTTTCTAAAATCCCTTCTGAAATCTACTCTGAAAACTTTTCTAATGTACAAGTTTTTGAAAACTGTCTCTGAAAACTGATTTCCATTTCTGAAAACTATCTCTAAAAAACTTGATGTATGGGGACGTTACGTATCGCCGTCCCCTTATACGCCCAACTAGAGCTAGGAGTGCAAATCCATGAATTTGGGGCGTTACGTATCGCCATCCCCCAAAGCATGCCACTACTGTCCCTGAAACTAGTGGTCTTGGGGTGTTACGTATCGATGTCCCCCAAGCCACTGAACTAGAACTACGGATGCAGATCTATGCTACCCTCCAAGCTCTGAAACTAGGATCTAGGGGCATCTGTCATCCCCAATCCTGAACTAGGATCTGGGGGCGTTACGTATCGTCATCCCACAGTCCTCTACATGTGCACATATGATGTCCGTCAATTCCAAACTCTAGCAAGTTACATACTGAGGTGGTTTTTTCCCTCATGCTTGGAAAACATAAAATCATGCTTTAAAAATATCTTTCTTCTAAATCATTTCTCAAAATATGCATGATCAAAGTATAACCGAAAATGAATTTGGCTAACGCCCTAAATGCGAGAAAATAAGTCTATTACAAAAAAATAACAAAATAAAAATCATCTTAAAGGAAAAAGTGTCCACAAAATAAAAAACAACTTAAAGGAAAAAGTGTCCACTCACTATTTTGGAGACTGGCCATCACTACTTATTTTAATCGAAGAAGATTGTATTTCTTGCCGATCATTTATAGTTGAGAAACTTGGTCATAATTTAAATCGTAGGATATGTATTCGGGATTATTATCACTATATAGGGGTGGGCAAAAAAACCGACCGAACCGAACCAAACCGCAAACCGAACCAAACCGAACCGAATTTACGTTTTTTTTTCTAACGGTTCGGTTTGCGGTTCGGATTGGCTCACCCCAACGGTTTACGGTTCGGTTCAGGAGCTAATCTGAACCGCACCTGTTAAACCGAACCGAACCGTTATAATTAAAAAAATTATATATTTTTATAAAAAAATTTGTATTTTTCTTTTAATTTTATTCTATGTTTTTCTTTTTATTAGTATGTTAATACTTTTATTCTTAAATTTTTTGTTAATATATTTATTTGTTAATACTTTTATTCTTAAATTTTTTTTGTTTTATGGTAGCATCATTATTCTTGAAAGTAAGATGTTGAATTTGTCTTTTAATTAGAATGATTGTAACATCATTATTCGAGGTAATTTTTAAAAAATACAATAATTAATTGTGCCTCATTTTTCAATCATTTATAGAGTGCATGTGTTCCCTGGAGTCACAGATTACACCCTAGCACTTCATACTATTTGTTTGATAGACTAGTTATTTTTTTTTTTTTGTCTTCAATTAAGTGGATGAAAATTTGTTTTAAATAGAATAATCTGTAAACCGAACCGAACCAATCCGTAAACCGCTGGTTTAAAAATTTTTCAATCCGAACCAATCCGTTATTTAATGGTTTGGTTTGAGAGGTAAAAAATCCGAACCGTAAAATATGGTTTGGTTCGGTTTTTAGAAAAAACCGAACCAAACCGAACCGCGCCCACCCCTATCACTATATGACATATTATGCTTGTGGCATGATACAATACGTGTGTACCGGCTGATACGAGACTCATGGGATGGTCTGTAACATTCTAGGATGAATTTGGAATGACTAAATTGATTTTGAAAATTAACCTTGCATCGCGACGCAAGAACCTTGGTGTCGCGACGCGCTCGAACCATAACTGAGTAGTGATCATTTTGAATCTGCATCGAGAAGCAAACTTGTTGGCGTCGCGACGTGAGCTCGATAAAATGAAACATAGAGAAACTCTTTAGGACGCGTAGCAAAGCAGAGTCTCTTGTGTCGTGATGCTGGCCCAAAATCAGGGCCAATTTTCCACTCTTACATTAACCATGCCCAATGCAATCCCCGCCTTCACACACACGTCCACATAGGCAATCCTTTAAAATTCAATATCCATATACAAGGGTCATTCTCAATCCCCAACCATCACCAAATATAATTTCCAAATTCATCCATATATAAAATTGAACAATGGCTCTAACCTTTATCTATTGAGTTATCAACTCTCAAATACATTATCTGTTATATTATCTTATAGTGCATGAACCCCAACAATTACCATCAAAGCATCAAAAATATTTCTTCCACAAGCTAATAGATTCGGCCTCATATACATTTCATCTTAGCTTTATTTCCACCACACTTGTGCATAATTCATTCTAAACAAACTACTCTTAAACATAAACATGCCTTATGACTCAATTTTCTTGCCCATCTTCTTAATCAAACAAAGTCCCCAAATCATAGGGTTTTCTAAGCATGAAAAATTAAACGGAGAATGATGTCCATGTTCCAAATTAAGAAGAAGAGGGAAGAAAAAGAAGCTTACTTGCCAAAGATCTTGAAATTTCATTTCATCACTTTTCCTTCAAAAAACTTTTCATGAGACATGAAGAAAATTGAAGACTTCTTTGACAATCAAGACTCATCACCTCACGATTTTTGCCTCCTAAAAGAGGTGAATGATGTATTCTATTTTATAGAAGAAGGTGGATGATTTTTTGTATCAAATGGGTGGCCAAGAGTGTTGGATAATATGACCCATAGCGTCACTATTTGTACAGATCACGGTGTTGTTGTACAAATTAACTATGTGACAAGGAAATTGCACTCTTATCATTTGTGATTAGATCACCATAGATATATAAATGAGGAGAGGTCCATATGATTAGTTCCTGGATTGAGAATGATATGAGACAGTATCAGTCCACGAAGGATTAATCATTAAATATCCATAGCCGGAGAGTATTATCGAGACAGGACATCGATAATGCGGAATAGGCTAGTATTGCACTTGTGCGCGTTGTGAGGGCACAACGGCATAGTTCTCATATATTTAAGTATTGGATACTTATGCAAGTGCGATAGGAGGTTGTGTTTCACCGATGGTACGGGAAACAGCTTCGCTCTGGATAGACCCCTCGGAATCCCATTGGTATTATGACTATGTGTCTATGGGAGTCCGACATCAGGGTAGGTGTATTTGGTCTTAACCTGAGACTTGCACCGCTAATGCTTACGACAATCAATATACTTTAGTTGAGGTCGTCTAGGACTCTAACCGGTTCTGTGTACGCCAACTGCTGGGTATATTGAGAATCGTAGAGTATTGGGTGTGATGTCAAGACGGAAGTATCACTTCAGTCATAGTGGAGATGATGTCACGCAGGATACGGTATTAGTGCTCTTAAGTGTTGCGCAACCATCGGGATATTATGACTAGGTCATGCATATCCGATTATAGAGACTAGTTACCAGACATCCGACATGTGCTTCGGACGGGGCAGACACTTATCCAGCCCCAGCCCTAGCACGTGACTATCCGATACTGGGCCGATATACACAATACTTGGTATACTACTACGCTTGATACAGATCTTAAATATTCTTAGATGGATATGACCGGAGAATTGGGTAGACTTCGTGCTTTGCTAGAAGCCGATCGTGTCTCGTAAATCGGTAGAACGTAGTACTTGGTACGTACGTGATTCGGATACTCCGACCGACCGTATTTACTGCCGAATTATCCGGGGATCTCATGGGTCGCTTCCCAAAGATTCACCGATGACGTATGACTCGCACTTATTATTAATCTGGGATTAATAAGATGAGAGAGAAAATTAATCTGGGATTAATTACGAGATATTTTATCTGGGATAAAATATCAATTTAAAGAGAGAGAATGATTAATTTGGAATTAATCGAGGAATTAATATATTTGATATATTAAACGAAATTGGATTTCGACGCGGAATTAAAATTAGATTTTAATTCGGGCGAGCGAATTAATTTAGAATTAATTCGTTAGCGACGTGAATAGTGATTTCGCTAGGCGTAATCATTTAATTACGACGCGACGGAAAATTCGTTAATTTAGAATTAGCGAATCCGAGCCCGAGATTATTTGCGAGCGCATTCGCATTTCGAATTCGAGCGCGGCTCGTCAAATCAAGCGTCAAATCGCTAGTCGCATCTAGCGTCACATCAAGCGTCAAATCATGTCACTTTGAGTGATGTGACAATTGATTAGATTGATTGATTGAGTTGACTTGATGTGACTTGAGTGATGTGTGTGGTTGGCAATTAAAGCCAAATGTGTTTGAAATGAATTTTAAATTGAAATTCAAGTGTATTTGATGCATAACAAAACACCAAAACCGTATACAAACATAGACTTTTCCCTCCTCTCTCTCCTCTTCTTCTCCTCTTCCTCTCTTCACGCATTTTTTTCTGTTCTTTTTGGCTAGGCAAAAACAGTGAGCAGTAAAGGGAAGCAAGCAAGTGCGTTTTGTGGCAAAACAAGAGTGCTAGCACACTCCGAGATCAATGCGAAGGTGATAGGGAAGTCCCCCCATGAGCCGGGAACGTTTTGATGAAGCTTGGAGCTCGTTTTTGATGTTCAAAATGGCGCAAAACAGAAGCCAAAACTGCTGCAGTGGGCGCACCATGACAAAGGGCAGTGAGCTCGTTTTTGTTGCCCAAATCGTCTCTCAACCGCTCGATGTAAGTATTCCGCAACTTCGTCGTTGTATTCACTTGTGTTTCATGCTTAGATTTGATCTTGGGACCTATAGAAAATCCAACAATGGCATCAAGAGCTTGGGTTAAAAGCATGAAAAGTTAGGGCTAAAATTTGGGCAAATTTGATTTTGAGCATGATTAATAAATTGGATTGATTAGTATGCTTAAATGTGTTATTATTGAGGATTGATTGGATCAATTTGTTGAAATAATGTTTGGAATATTTTTTCCCCAAATTTATCACCTTGGCCGAATTTAACAATGAATTTAATGTCTTGGGATTTTGATTTTTGACAATTGGATGTGTTGGAAATCATTCGGGATGATGATTTAACGACGATTGCGGAATCAATTGGATTGAATTCGATTCGGACGTAAAATCCCCAATTGCCAAGTATGTCATGAAACTTTAAATTGGGTAAAATTGATTTGAGCATGCATTATGAAATTGGATGATTAAGTATGCTTAATACATGTTTAATTGATGATTGGTTGGATCAATTGATTAAATATTGTTTGGAACAAATTTCCCCATTTGAAATATGTCATGCTGAAATTGGGTAAAATGAATTTGAGCATGTAATTATGAAATTGGATGATTAAGTATGCTTGAATATGTTTTAATTGATAATTGATTGGATCAATTTGATGAAATTATGTTTGGAACAAATTTCCCCAAAATGCTTGTGTTGGCCGAATTGATGAAGTGCCCTTATTGTCTTGGTATTTTGTTTTTTATTCATTGGATGACTTGAAAACAATTGGGGATGTTGATTTAATGTTGATTTGGATTCAATTGGATTGGGTTTAAAGTTGGACATTAAAATCCCCTTTGGCCGAGACTTAATGTAGCATGTATATGGGTTTGATTTTAATCAAAATATGTTGGACATATGATGATGATAATGAGCATGATTAATTGTATGAATTGATGTTTTAGAAATGTTAATTTGGGTGATTAATCATGATATACACTTTAGGTAATTAAATTGCGAAATTGGATTTGTGTAATTTAATTAATTGGGCTAATTTTGGAAATTGAGCTTGAATTGTTGTTATTGGGCTTATTGGGCTTTGTTGTACAAAGTTGGGTTAAGGCAAATTGGATTGGATCCAATTGGGCCCAAAACCACTTCCATAAAGCCCAAATGCGACATAATGGACCTTTGTAATTTAATTGGGCCTAATGGGCCAAAATTAATTTAAAGGCTTATGGGGTAAATCCCGGATTGGACTTTGGTTGCGGGTTTGACCCGAGTTGACCAAAAGTCCACGCCTTAAGAAATTAATTAAAAGCCCATTGGACTTTAATTAAGTTGACGTTGGACGTTAATCGGGCTTTGAGACCCGTAACAATTAAATTTGGAATTTAATTCGTAAAAGGTTTATTAATAAAGTGTGATATTTAATTTGGAATTAAATAGTGAATTAGAATTAAATACAAATTGAATTGGATTTAATTGTGTAGTTTAATTTAATTCGGGAATTTGTACTTTAAGTACTTATTCGCAAAAACGAGTTTGACTCGAGCAAAATCAAATCGTTGTTTGAACATTGGATGATCATTAATTATCAGATTAATTAATTTGATTAGATTGATTGATAGCATGCTTTGAGTGAATACATGGTTGTGATGCATGAATAATGTATATCGGATGGATATTAGATGGGTGGGGCAATTTTAGAAATTGTTGTAATAAATTTGATTTATTAATTGGACCTGCGTGTCCAGCCTTATCACCTCCTATTCTTTGTATTCTCTTCTCACCTATTCCCCTCAATGTAAATGAGGTTTCTTTAGAAGTGTAGTGTAACGGGTAGAAGAAATATTTGTGCTAGCGGGAGAGAGAAAGTGAGAGATTTGATCTAGGATCAATGTGTAAAATATCCATCCGCATATCATTATTATTTTATCATATGCGCTTTATTATGTGTTTAGAATGCATGTTTAAGGGTGTATGATGATGAGACCTTAACAAAGATAATAAATTGGTTGCCAATTTGCACACGAAAAACCCTCATCAAATATCATGCGTTTTTCCTTCCATTGAGTGATTCTCACTCAAGATCCTAGATTGGCATGGGTTGTTGGCCAAAGTCAAGCCCTTGTCCGTCGAAGATGTGTTTGAATCACGAGGCTTTGTTCCATATTGGTGTCTTGTCCAAGTTGTGGTTTGTTGGCCAAAGTCAAGACCACTTCTTGTCCATCGACATTGATTACGAAGCTTCCATGGTCAATGGGTCCGCGCTTGACTGGGATCATTAGGTTTGTTGTGCCAAAGCCAAGGCCTAGTTGATTCAGAGGAAAAAGGTTAGGTAATACATTGGATGTATTGGCATATATAAGATATATGTTTAGGACTTGGATGTCCACCTACTACGGATCTAGGAATTGGATTGGATCCAATCGATCTTAGAGATCTACCTAGTTAATTATCATACAATTTGTTGGCCAAAGTCAAGATTGTGTGATATTTAACGGGATCCTAGCCCACTAGGAAACACGGTTTCCCGAGTACTCGACAGAGGGTTAGAGGCTCGCCGAAAAATAGTGGGAGGCAAGAATTGAATTTGCAATACTCGTTCAATTACTCGCCATACGCGCTCATTTAAATTATTTCGTCGTTAGATTAAATGTTAGTTGGACTAATATTTAAATTGTTGTTTTATTTAACAGTTGGACTGTATTATAGTTGATTATATATAATTGGATTATATTAATCAATATATTTGAATTAATTAATTTCAGTTTACAGTTGATTTTATAATTGGATTATAGTAATCAATGTAATTGAGGTTAATTAATTTAGATTATATTTGATTATATAGTTGGACTATTATAATCATTATAATAAATAGTACCACAAATCGTTGATTAAATAGTTGGACTATTAGAATCAAGATAGATATGAAAGATTAGTGTTAAGACATAATCCTGGGTGAAAATGTATTTAAACGACTTTAATTTTCAAATCGGGAATAATTTCAGGATGGTCCTGGAAATAATAAGTTATTTTATTTGATAAAATAAGCCTAAGATCGGAGTTAAGCAAATAAGTGGAACATGATATTTGGAATATTCATGTAATGATAACTTTAGTGCTTAATCCATAATACTTGTCATATAGACTCCTTAATTTCTTTATCAGAACTAAGGATTAGATTCTTAAAGTATGATATTGAAATTGAAGGATATTCAAAGATTAGATCTTAGAAGTACTTTTAAAATTGCAATAAATAATTCTTGGAGAATTAAAGACTATTCTCAAGGAGATAAAGTCAAAATTTGCAATTAGGCAAGTAGTGCAAGGCACACCTTACTTCAATATTCTGGAAACCCGAGGCTTGGTCAAAGGCAACTGGAATATTGAAAATGACAAAGGCAAAATCATTATAGTCTTCTTGGAAGATAAATGACATATCCCAAAATGTCTGCACAATTGTGGCAAACGGAATCGCGAAGCGTGACTGTCGTTTGGACAAAGCAGACATGAAGGAATTGAAGACGAGCAAGGCTCTGACTTCAAATATGTTTGTCAAAATTATGTTCATTACTAGTATTAAAATTGGATTTTTAGATACTTAATATGGTACATAATATATATATATTGATGTTCAGAATCTGCTATGAGCAGGATTAGAGAACTGTTATAATGTAACTAGTTTGACTAGATACATTATCTCTTTATCAGTGTTTAACCCACTGCGGGTGAACCTTTATATTTTAGAACACTAAAGTGTTTTATTATATAAGGATGATATTGAGATAAACACATTAGATGTGAATAACAGAATTTATATTTTGAATATAAATAAATCTCAAATATATATAATGACAAACAAATAGCTCAAAATGATTTGATCAGAAGAAACTAATTATGGCATTGTTGTCTGGGACACAATCGAACAAGACTCGTATATCCACACTTTCGAAGAGTGGGTACTCGGACTGTTTTGATTCCAATCAAATAAAGTCTACGAATCTAGTTTATTGGGCAATGTGCCTAAAACACTATTTACTTGGTAAAAGTGTAAAATGCCATCGATCTATTAGCCCTTGTTCATATTGAAACAAGTGGGCCCATGTCTAGCTAGGCTAGATATGGATATGAATATTTCGTGACCTATACGGATGTGGCATCGCGTAATGGTTGTGTGTTTCTTTTGAAGAACACAAATCGGAAACTTTTAGAGTTTCGACACGAAATAGACAAATAGATCGACTATAGTATTATACCGTCACGGTAAGACCGTAATGGAAAATACTTAAGCAATAAGTTTCTTATATACTTGAAAGAGTATAGTATTCTTTCAAATGAGGACTCCTCCCGGAACACGTCAAAGTGACGGTGTGTCCGAACGGATTAACCGAATCATGTTAGACATGATAAGGCTAATCATGAGTCGCTCTGAGCTACCATTTCCTTCAACGGATAAGTTTTAACAGTGCAATAACTTATTTAGAATAAGGTTCCATAATAATCTGTTTGACAGATTACATATTAGATATGAACGGGAAAGAAACCGGGTTTCTCATTCCTGACCATTTGGGATGCTAGGCATATGTTTGGATGATACCAAACTAAAACCCAAATTGGATAAGTGTCAATTGTAGGCTATCCTAGGGATACCATAAGTATTGTATTTATACATCTCACCTGAGAACAATTAGATTGTTGCTCACCATGCAGTTTTCCTGAGAGGAATACAGACATGCAGTGGTAAGTGGGAGGATAGTAAAACTCGATGAAAATCGGAGTACTACTATTCAAGGCACCTATTCCTAATGAAACATAAATAGTTCATCAAGGATGAAACTATTCCATTAATCTTCGAGTACACAAGAACCACGTAGATCGGAGAGAGTCAGAAAAAAACCTAGGGTATGGGTTTCTGATCTCACCTCATAAAGATGTTAATCTTTTAAGGTATACCAACTGATTACATATGAGGTAGTGATACAAGGTATCGACTCCCTATTATGACAAAGTGTCATGAGTCCGAAATGGATTCCATGTATATCAACAAGTTTGGATACTAGTTGATGTACCATAAGACATTGTGCCTATTGGTACTTTATAAGTCTTCAAGGAAGACATACATGGAAGGCAACATACCAACGTACTAAGCTAGGCTTGTAAAGAAAAGGTAGAGTTATCAACATTGTGTTGATTCCGACGAAACCTTTTACATGTTGCCATTGTAAATCCATTTGGATAATGCTTGCTAAAGCTGTGTATTTCATTTATGAAATATGACAGCTTAACGGAAAATCGCTTTCCTGAAAAGGAAACCTTTCGGAGGATGTTTATAACATCCTGTCGGTTTTGTCGTACCATAACAAGCAAACAAGGTTTGCAGGTTATTCGATCCATGTTTGGATTGAAGCAAGCATAGGTTCTAGGAATTATCGTTTTGATGTAATCATAAAGGAGTATGATTTAATTCAAAACAATATGATTCTTGTGTATATAAAAGGGTTAGTGGGAGTGCACTGACATGAATGTCATGTAAGATAATGATAATATGTCATTTCTTGGAAATGATATTCCCATAAAATAATCGGTGAAAGCTTGGCTTTCCTGATAACGACTATGAGTCGTAACAAGGTACTATACAATAGTATAACGGTACAGTGAGCTGGAAATCTTCCAAGCAAGATACTGTTGCCGGATAAACAACAAATGCGGATTATTGCTGCAGCTGAGGCAGCAATAGAAGCCATTTGGATCGATAATAAATCTAATTAGATTAGATATAGTTCTGTTAGCGGCTGAGCTAGGCGTCAGCACAGGCTAAGGAATTAAAGGTCTCATCGACGATCCAGATATATACTTCTATATCATCTGATTCGTTCGGATCATACATCGTGGCGATGTGATGATCGTGTAAATCGCGTCAGACGATAATCATGCAAATCCGCTGACGAAAATTTTTTCTCAGCAATTTGAGCGAACCGTACATAGTTCGGGTGTTAGACACTCGAGTGACTGGCTATGTGCCAAGTGGGAGATTGTTGGATAATATGACCCATAGCGTCACTATTTGTACAGATCACGGTGTTGTTGTACAAATTAACTATGTGACAAGGAAATTGCACTCTCATCATTTGTGATTAGATCACCTAGATGTATAAATGAGGAGAGGTCCATATGATTAGTTCCTGGATTGAGAATGATATGAGACAGTATCAGTCCACGAAGGATTAATCATTAAATATCCCTAGCCGGAGTATTATCGAGACAGGACATCGATAATGCGGAATAGGCTAGTATTGCACTTGTGCGCGTTGTGAGGGCACAACGGCATAGTTCTCATATATTTAAGTATTGGATACTTATGCAAGTGCGATAGGAGGTTGTGTTTCACCGATGGTACGGGAAACAGCTTCGCTCTGGATAGACCCCTCGGAATCCCATTGGTATTATGACTATGTGTCTATGGGAGTCCGACATCAGGGTAGGTGTATTTGGTCTTAACCTGAGACTTGCACCGCTAATGCTTACGACAATCAATATACTTTAGTTGAGGTCGTCTAGGACTCTAACCGGTTCTGTGTACGCCAACTGCTGGGTATATTGAGAATCGTAGAGTATTGGGTGTGATGTCAAGACGGAAGTATCACTTCAGTCATAGTGGAGATGATGTCACGCAGGATACGGTATTAGTGCTCTTAAGTGTTGCGCAACCATCGGGATATTATGACTAGGTCATGCATATCCGATTATAGAGACTAGTTACCAGACATCCGACATGTGCTTCGGACGGGGCAGACACTTATCCAGCCCCAGCCCTAGCACGTGACTATCCGATACTGGGCCGATATACACAATACTTGGTATACTACGCTTGATACAGATCTTAAATATTCTTAGATGGATATGACCGGAGAATTGGGTAGACTTCGTGCTTTGCTAGAAGCCGATCGTGTCTCGTAAATCGGTAGAACGTAGTACTTGGTACGTACGTGATTCGGATACTCCGACGACCGTATTTACTGCCGAATTATCCGGGGATCTCATGGGTCGCTTCCCAAAGATTCACCGATGACGTATGACTCGCACTTATATTAATCTGGGATTAATAAGATGAGAGAGAAAATTAATCTGGGATTAATTACGGAGATATTTTATCTGGGATAAAATATCAATTTAAAGAGAGAGAATGATTAATTTGGAATTAATCGAGGAATTAATATATTTGATATATTAAACGAAATTGGATTTCGACGCGGAATTAAAATTAGATTTTAATTCGGGCGAGCGAATTAATTTAGAATTAATTCGTTAGCGACGTGAATAGTGATTTCGCTAGGCGTAATCATTTAATTACGACGCGACGGAAAATTCGTTAATTTAGAATTAGCGAATCCGAGCCCGAGATTATTTGCGAGCGCATTCGCATTTCGAATTCGAGCGCGGCTCGTCAAATCAAGCGTCAAATCGCTAGTCGCATCTAGCGTCACATCAAGCGTCAAATCATGTCACTTTGAGTGATGTGACAATTGATTAGATTGATTGATTGAGTTGACTTGATGTGACTTAAGTGATGTGTGTGGTTGGCAATTAAAGCCAAATGTGTTTGAATGATTTTAAATGAAATTCAAGTGTTTGAGCATATCAAAACACCAAAACCGTATACACACATAGACTTTTCCCTCCTCCTCTCCTCTTCTTCTCCTTCTTCCTCTCTTCACGCATTTCTTCTGTTCTTTTTTGGCTAGGCAAAACATGAGCAGTAAAGGGAAGCAAGTGCGTTTTTTTATGCAAAACAAGAGTGCTAGCACACTCCGAGATCAATGCGAAGGTGATAGGGAAGTCCCCCCATGAGCCGGGAACGTTTTGATGAAGCTTGGAGCTCGTTTTTGATGTTCAAAATGGCGCAAAACAGAAGCCAAACTGCACTGCTGCAGTGGGCGCACATGAGCAGAGGGCAGTGAGCTCGTTTTTTTTTGCCCAAATCGTCTCTCAACCGCTCGATGTAAGTATTCCGCAACTTCGTCGTTGTATTCGCTTGTGTTTCATGCTTAGATTTGATCTTGGGACCTATAGAAAATCCAACAAAGAGTGTGCCACATCAACCCCTTTCTAGACTTCCACTCCGAATCTATTGTACGCAAAACGCCGGAAGTCTCAATTTTGACCCATTTCGTTTCAAATTTGGGAAAAATGTCCACGTGAAAGTGTAGCTCTCATTCTTAATTTCGACGATATAAAATACATAACATCGTAGATCATATGAAATATTCAACACCCTGATTACTAAGATATTTAGGATGGGACGCAAGCTAAGTACCGCATCGGACTACAAGAAATTTACTGAATGTCCCATAAGTCATTTATAGAATGCACTTGTTTGAATATGATTTATATCAAATATTATGTCATTCAAAACTTAACAAATGTTGGCCTCTGATAATGTACAGGTGGCCAGGATTATCGGATGTTACACTATCCCTCTATTTTTTATTTTGTTGTAGTAACCAATGATCACATACGCTAAGTCTTGAATGTATTACGAGTTTCCTATTAGATTTTCATGATGATTACAAGTTATATATACTGACATAATCATTAAATAAATCCATTAAATCAATTTTCATTCCATCTATTATTTTTCTAATATTAATTTCATCATCTATTCCTAAAAATGCATAATAAGTTTGTAAGCCACTATTCAAACCTTTTAATTTAAATTTAGGATCAAAAACTGTGGCAATAAGATAAAGAAATGGAATGTCTTTAAAATAAGTCAATTATTTTCTCTTCATAACAGTATTAGCTTCAATTAAAATAATATCATTAATATTTGAACTATCAGCTTGCTCATATATAGTACCAACAATATTCAAACATTTAACAAGAAATAAATTTATTGTAGGATAATAAACACCACTAAAAATATTTGTAACATCATTAAAAAAATTTAAAAGTTCTAAAAAATTTTCACAAATATCTCATTGGCTAGGCAAAAGTGTTATATGTTGAACATGTTAGTGTCTATCTATTTGACTTTGTGTTGTATCAAGTCCAATTTCAGCGGCATGATATATATCCAAATGTTTGTTCATATTGCCATAGCCGCCAGTAAATTTGTAAGATACACCACAATAGTTGCATATTGCTATTGGACCTTCATTTTCAGTCTTGACTAAATGAAAATGAATTTTGAAAATATCGAAAGATCGAGACTTAACTTCTCTTCTCCATGTACCGATACTTAGGCCGCTCTCTTGGGTTGGCACATTGGACATGATGTTCTCAGATGAGCTTGCCATTTTTTATTAATATTGAAGAATTGCAAAATTAAATCAATAGGATAAATTGAAGATGAGAGAATTGAGAATTGGTGTGTTGAAAAATGAAGAATGACCGCTATTTATACACTTTGGGATTATTTTATGATACTTAAATTGTCCTAAAACTAGTGGTTTTATTAATGTTATTAAGGATAATTTAGTAATTATATTTTAAAAAAATAAAAAATAAATAAACAAATTAAAGGCAATAGAGAGTCGTTGCTCCCTGCTGCCTGGCCCAACGGTTCCAACCAAAACCGTCCAGTTCTATTCGGATTGGTTAGGGTAGAACTCTAACCAAACCAAACAAATCCAGTTCCGGTTCGATTTTGGTTCCGAACCGAAACTGTGGCCAGATCTACATGTGCAAACATTGGCGCATTGTACGAATGACGTAGTTCAGTGGTTAAATATACTAGTAGATAACCTACACGATGCACTTCTCGTCTTATTATTAAAGACAAATATGATATTTATCAAATGTAAAAAAAATAAAAATTAATTAATATCGTACATTTAATTATAGTTGTCCAGACTCCAGACAATGCAATTTCTTTAACATTCTTTTAAATTAACAAATATGACTTTTGACTTATTCTATTGTATAATTTTTTTATTGATGGAGAATAAATCTTTTAGTGCAAGTATAGATTTAGCTAGTTTAGGTACATTTTTATAATTAACTTAATAAAACTTATGACTCTTGCACTTCTACTAATAAATAAGTGAGAGTTAATGAAGAATGTGAAAAATTATACATTAATAATTCATTTGAAATATATACATATTTAATTAATAAATTTTCAATCATTAATAATATAAGAAAATAAATTTTCAATCGTTAATAATATAAGAAAACAAAGAGTTTGAAAAATGAAAGATTTCAGATTGAAGAATATAAAAAGTTGAAATATTAATAACTCATTTGAAACGATATTATTTAGTTAATGTATTTTAAATAATTAATAAGTTTGGAAAACGAAAAATTTGGAGGAAGAATGTGAAGAATTATACATTAATAATTCATTTTAAATATTAATAATAATTTATATGTGCTTATGTGGACAGCCTCAAAGATAAAGTTGTCTGCGTGGACATCTTAAAATGAAGTTATTTCTTAATTTTTATATAATATATAGAAAGATTATCATAGAAAAATTATTCCAAAATTTTTGTGAAACTTATTTTAACTCGTAAAAAAGAAAAAGTATGTATGCAATGTCATCGTATGATGTGTAACAGTTGAGTTTTAGGACTAAAAGTCATATAATGGAATATTGCAATTTGTACCCAAAAAATGATTCTACTTTTATACCCACACAACACATGCCCTAACTACAAAGATACTTGAAATCTAGAATTCAACAGAGAAATGGGGCAAATTGGATCATCAATACAGAATTATTTATAGAAAACTTCTATTGTTGAATTTGGAGCATAATCTAAACCATTTTGAAGTTTTAAAAATACAGAATTATTGATATAAAATTTCTATTGTTGAATTTGGAGCATAAACTGAAACATTTTGGAGTTATATAAATATATATATTATATATATATATATATATTATATATATATAAATATATATATATAATATATATATATATATAATATCTATATATATATGCCAGCTTGGGTACAGATCATGCGGACTTTTATAGTACGCATAATAATAAAGCAACGTTGTTTTATTGTCATACTCAGACCTGAGAGTTCTTATATATATATATATATTCTACGTAAATGCACGTGTCATATAAACAATATAAAAATATATCAATCCAATGAAAAATTGTTATTCTTGTCAATTACTAAATTATCTCAACCATAATTTTATTTAGACTAATGATTTTAAAAATAAATGATAGAATGAAAGCTAATTAGCCTAAAACAAAGGTAAATGGTAAATATTAACATAAGATTACCAATAAAAGATAAGACTAGGATCACAACTAGTGTTTTCATAACCGGACCTAATCTGCCGGTCTAATCGAGAATCGGCCATGAGTTTGGTTTTGGAAAATCCCTAAAAATCGGTCTGTAAAATCGGCCAAAATCGTTGAACAGTTTTGGAGTTTTTTTAAAAAAATAAAAAATAAAATTAAGTGGGTTGCTAATCATTTTTTTAGTCCATATCATTTATTTTGATGTTAAAAATTGTTAGAATTAATGATTGTTATATATATATATATATTATATATATATATATATATATATATAATATATATATATTCTTATATATTCTTATATATTTTTTCTAATTTTTAATTAATAAATTTATTTATGACGTTAGCTTAGTCAACTAGAACTGTTCAACCGGTCGAATTAGTAACCCATTAAATCTTTTAGATCACTGGTTCAATCACCAATCCGACTTTTAAAACAATGATCACAACTTCCCCACACCATCCACTTAAATCTATCTCATTTCTTTCTAGTTAATCAACTATAAGTCATCTTTAATCGAGAAAATGAAATTATTCACAAGTCTTTTATGAGCGTCAAGTAAATATATTTGCCTAAACTAACTAACCATATTCTTATGTCAACTAAGATAAAGCGAATTCTTTAAGCTTGAATCCTAATTCGGGTTAAACATGTCATGTAGTTTATTCTCGTCCCATTATGGAATTCCAACTAATGAATTACATCATATGTTATTTTATCTATGTTTAAACACATAAATCCATTTTCCAATTTCATTATGGTTACCCAATCAACCATAATGGTAGCTAAACACGAGGAAGAATGAAGAACAAGATTAAAATAACGACTAAAGAGAAATTCGATTAAATAAGTGTAAATATCACGTTCCAATTGAAATCCTAATAATACCATGGTTTAGTTCATGGTATTGAAGAAATATTAGAACATTATATACAACAAAAGTATAAAGAAACTAATAATGCAGTTAGAGAAAACTAATGTTTAAGGGTTGCAAAATCCCTAATCTTTAATCTTTTTCTACCTCCCTTTAATTCTTGAGATTGTTGATGTCGACGACTTCTCTTGTGTTGAGAGTTTTTTGCCTCCAAAAGAGGCGTATTTCTCTTTAATTTTTATCTCCCTCAAACCCTAGTTGTCCATTTTTTTAAATAGGGATTTCAAAATGAACCAAATTACATTGGAGGATACAGGAAGACGTCGTTCCGAAGCTACAAAATAAATACAAAAACATGTAAAATTATACAAATAACACTTAAAGACTAAAGGATGGTAAATATGTATATATTGATAACCAATCATTTCTATACGTTTAATATTCTCTAAAATAGAAAAATATATAGAATTTTTTTTTAGTAAAGAAATGTTTTAAAAATTGGATCGGACCAGTCAGTTCAACCAATCAAATCGGGAACCGACCGTGAGTCATGTCCGGTCAAAGATAAAAAAAATCGGTCCAGAAAAAATCGGTCAAAACCGATAAACCAGACCGGACTGGTTAAAATTTTAAAAAGAAATAATAATTTTTTATAATTTTTAATTAAATAAAATTATATATTACATAAGCCAATTTTACCGATTTTTTGGACACGATTCATCATAACCTTGATCACGGTTCGGTTCCGAACCGCGAACCGGAACGGGTCATAATCGAAACCGAACTAGTCAAATGATTGGTTCAGTTCCGGTTCTTCAAAATTTAAGAACCGAAATCAAACCTAAAGAACCAAACCTTAAGGATCAAACCGCAGAACCGATAAAATTTATTAATTAATCAAGATAATATTTAAATTAGTATTTATTAATTTATAATTTAATTAATAAAAAATTATTTTATCAAGGAATTGTTATTTTTTTTTCCAGAAACATTTAACTTAATATTGTGTATTGTGATTATATGAATATTACCATATTACTAAATTACGAATATCAGTATCATATGCATTTGTTTAACTAAAACAAGTTCGTGAATGTTTAACACTCGTGTCATATTTTATAAAAGGCTCATAATTTAGTCATTGATATATAACGAGATTATTAATTCATATATCAATAAAATAAATTATGTATACACTAAAATAAATTTTATCAAATCCTTAGTTGTAATTCGGTCTAAGAACCGATTCCGGTTCTTGAACCGATTCATGTTCTTGAATCGGTTCTGATTCCGGTTCTTGAATCGGTTCCGAACAGTATAGTGTACGGTTCGATTTCTGTTCCTCCTTCATTAGGAATCGAAATTGTCAGTTTGACCGCGGTTCGATTCCGGAATCAAACAGTGATCAGACCTAATTTACCCGGTCGAACTAGTGACCTATTGAACTTTTGGATCACTGATTCCAATCTAATTTTTAAAACATTGGATTAAAGTAAATAGATTTCAACATATTAAAGACCAATTGATGCAACTTTGACGGTGTGTTTACTTGAGGGTAATGAGAATGAAGGAGTGTAAATCATTTCCATTAAGTTTGTTTACTTTCTAAAATTTAATAAATGTGAATGTGAATGGGAGTGGACCCACACATTTGTGAATGAATAATGAGAGTCTCATTCCCACCACCCGCATGGGAATGAGAATCCATTCCCATTATTGATGAGAAATTACAATATTACCAATAAGATAATTATTTAATATTAATTTATAAGTAATAAATAAAATGTATTAATAATCAATAATTAATAATATAATAATATTTACTATTTTAATAAAATAATTAATTTAATAAATTAATATTTAGTAATTTAATACATTAATAATTAATTAATTAAGTAATACTTAATTAATATTTAATTTATAAATAATAAATAAAATTAAGAATAATTAAGAATAAAATAATATTTAAAATTTTAATAAAATAATAATTTAATATTCAGTAATTTAATACATTAATAATTAATTAATAAAGTAATAATTAATTAATTCTTAAATAATAAATAATAGATCAAATTAATTAAAATAATAATAATATGATATTTAATATTTTAATAAAATAATAATTTAATATTTAGTAATTTAATACATTAAAAATTAATAATAAATAATAAATTTATATATAATTATAACTTAAGGTATTTTTGTAACTTTTAACAATTCATTTCAATTACTAGATAAAGTAAACACATCAATGATAATATTACTTCATTTCGATTCCGATTTTTACAGTTAAGTAAATAATTTATCCTGATTCCAATTTATTATTCTCATTCCGCTCATTTTGATTCCATTTTATTGGAATTCTATCTTATTTCTATTATAAATATGTAAACCATGAATGTGGTGGTGGTGGTAGGACCCAAAAACTGTGAAGCTATATAGTGCAGGATGGAAATGGGAAGCTGTACTTTCGAAAGTGAGGATTTGCATCCCTTTCTTTGTCAGCCTAATTTACATTTTATTTAGATCCGATATTAAATTAAATTATTTTAATAAAATATGATTATTAAAATATGATTATCTATAAATAATTATCAAATATAATTTATTAAATAAATCAGTCTAAAATTAACATCAAATCCAAATCCTTTGGCATTCCCACTCACTACAACAAAATAAATTAAACCAATATATTTTGTTTATTCCACTCCTACTATTAATATATATATATATATATAAGAATTGCTGATTAGACAAGAGCATGGCATACCTGTCAGAGATGACAGACACCTTTTTACTACATTCAACATGTATTATCGTTTTGAAATAAACAAAGGATATAAACCTAATTAATAGATTCAGGGTATATTTGATTGAAAATATTGAACTAAAAATATAAATTAATTTATAAATTAAATAATAAGTATTAGAGTATAAAATATAATGAGATTATGATTTTAAAAGAGTTAACCCTAACGTTAAAAGATACGTTTGACTTTTAACGCCAACTAAACTGAACACTCTACTTAACCAATCTTAGAAAAATGATTGAGCGGTAACTCATTTTCATTCTCACGAAATAAAATCTCACGCATATTTATATTTTACTGTGTGTATTAACAGGAATTTTCTTATAAAAAAATATTTAAAATATATTAGTGACTATTTGGGGGTTGGGCTATCATCCTTTTGCCTTTATCTCCTTTCAATGACTATGATTTAGCCACACATTATAAAATAAATCTAATGGCTATTACATTGACAACTCATTAATGAATTTGAATAATGGCTTAGCCAAAAGCCAAGTCAATTTACAAGCCAAAATTAAAACTCATTTATTGTAACACTGCCCTTTGTCAAACATCAGCCTTCCCATTTAATAATCCACGTCTCAAACTTCTCAGACTTCCCTTTTCTCTTCTATCTTCCCATTTTCTCAATCACCAGCCCAAAATTTTCTCAACACTCGTATAAAAATCAATGGTTTTGGCACAAAATCATCTGTGGTGCATTATTTAAAGATCTGGGTTGTTAAAGATCTGAGAAGATGAGGAGTTGTTGAGGCAATGCGTTTAATTTTGTGATAAAGAAGTATGAATTGGTAGATAAATAAGTAAAATGAGTAGGAAATTGGGGAATTCTGCATCAATTGGTTGCTACTGGTTCGATGGTTGGTTCCTGGTAGGTGGGATGTGTTGTTGGGTTTGGATGTTGATGTTCTGGTAGGTGCTGGTTCGCTGGTTGTTGGTTCCTGACTCTGTTAGTTCGTTGGTTGATTGTTGTTCTGGATGTTATTGGTTTGATATAATTTGAAGTTCCGAAATTCCTTTTGTTTCTTTCAGATTCAGGGACATGGATATGGTTTGGAATTATAACACGTTGACATTGTGGAAGATGTAATTCCCCAAGCTTCTTCTGCAATTTTGATGTTGCTTCCTCTGTATCAAAAGAACTAGACAGATTCTGAGAAAGGGCAGATGTAACAGCTATTGCAGACACTTGAGCAACATTTGAGTTTGTGGGCTTAGGTTTCCACTTTTTATTAGAACCAACTATTATCTGAAACTAGTATGGTACCAAGCTGTTTGATTTAAGCTCAGAATTTAATTTAATCTGTTCAGCTGGTTGGTAAGCATGTCCTATGTGTTGGTTTCTAGATTAGGTCCCAAGATCACGAAATCAAGCAATGAAACAAGTAAATACACATCAAAGGATATGCAGAATATACTCACATTGACCGGATCTTGCGACGCGAAGAACAAGCCACTTCTTTCTCCTTGTTGATGCTCGGCAGTCGCCTCCTTGAACTGCTGTGGAGCTCGGTTTGGGCTGTGAAACTCCTCCAAGATTCAACCATTGGAGACTTCATGGAAGCTCCAAGCTTCAAGCTCCAAAATTGGTTCCAAGCTCAAGTATTCGTTTCCCTATCACCTTTGTATAACTCAAGGTGTGATAGTACTTCTTCTTCTTCTTTGTAATTCGATCTAACCAGAAAAATGGGGAAGAAATCGGCTCTAAGCCGTGAGAAGAGAAGGAGGGAAAAGAGAGGGAGAAGAAAAACGTGAGAGTGGAGAGAGAAAAGAAAAAGAATGTAATAGGTTTTTTAATTTCCAAAATTAATTAAAACCATTTACCACTTTTTCAATTTCCCTTTACCAAATTCTTTTTACTTTCCAAAAAGCAAAAGTCAAAAAGCAAAAGTAATAAAAGCTTTTCAAACTACACACATCAATCACTCAAATCATCAATCAAATTGTCACATCACTCAAAGTGACATGTGATTTGACGCTTGATGTGACTTGCGATTTGACGCTCGATTTGACTTGTGTGCCGCATTCGAATTCGAATTGCGAATGCGCTCGCAAATAATCCCGGGCTCGGGTTCGCTAATTCCAAATTAACGAATTTTCCGTCGCGGCACAATTAAATGATTACGCCTAGAAAAATCACTATTCACGTCGCTAACGAATTAATTCTAAATTAATTCGTTCGCCCGATTTAAAATCTAATTTTAATTCCGCGTCGAAATCCAATTTCGTATAATATATCGAATATATTATTGTATTGATTAATTTTAAAATTAACCGTTCTCTATCTTTAATTAATATTTTATCCCAGATAAAATATCTCCGTAATTAATCCCAGATTAATTTTTTTTCTCTACTAATTAATCTCAGATTAATAAAGTGCGAGTCATACATCATCGGTGAATCTTCGGGAAGCGACCCATGAGATCCCCGGATATGTTGGCAGTAAATACGGTCGTCGGACTATCCGAACACGTAAGTACCTCGTACTACGTTTATACCGATTTACAAGACAATGTTGGCTTCTAGCAAAGCGTCATGCCTACCCAATTCTCCAAAAATATCCTTATAGGAATATGTGATCTATATCAAGCGTAGTATACCGTAGTATTGTGTATGTCGATCCAGTATCGGCTGTTCACGTGCTAGGCCTGGGGCAGGAATTGTGTCTGCCCCGTACGAAGCACATATCGGATTTCTGGCAACTAGTCTCTATAATCGGATATACATGACCTAGTCATAATATCCCGATAGCTCGAGCATTTAAGAGAACAAGTTACGTATCCTATGTGACCATCATCTCCATATGACTGGAGTGATACTTCCGTCTTAACATCACACCCAACACACTACGATTCTCAATATACCCAGCATTGGCGTACACAGAACCTGTTAAAGCCCCGGACGACCTCAACCAAAGTATATTGATTGTCGCAAGTATTAGCGGTGCAAGTCTCAGGTTAAGACCAAATACACCTACCCTGATTGCAGACTCCCATAGACACATAGTCATACTACCAATGGGATTCCGCAGGGGTCTATCCAGAGCGAAGCTGTTTCCCGTACCTTCAGTAAAAACACAACCTCCTATCACACTTGCATGAGTATCATATACCCAAATATATGAGAACTATGCCGTTGTGCCCTCACAACGTGCACAAGTGTAATACTAGTCTTTTACGTATTTATCGATGTCCTATCTCGATAATACTCTGACTAGGGATATTTAATGATTTATCATTTGTGGACTGATACTGTCTCATATCATTCTCCGTCTAGGAACAAATCATAGGGACCTCTCATCATTTATACATCTAGGTGATCTAATCACAAATGATAAGAGTGCAATCTCCTTTGCCACATAGTTAATTTGTACAACAACACCGAGATCTGTACAAATAGTGACGCTTTGGGTCATAATTGTCCAATAATCTCCCACTTGGACTATAGCCAGTCACTCGAGTGCTTAACACCCAAACTATGTACGGTTGGTTCAAACTGCTGAGAAAAGGTTTTCGTCAGCGGATTTGCATGATTATCGTCTGATGCGATTTATTCGATCATCACATCGCTGCGATGTATGATCCGAACGAATCAGATGATTATCAAAGTAAGTATCTGGATCGTCGATGAGACCATTAATTCTTTAGCATGTGCTGACGCCTAGCTCAGCTGCTAACAGAACTATATCTAATCTAATTAGATTTATTATCAACCCAAATGGCTTCTATTGCTGCCTCAGCAGCAGCAATAACCCGCATTTGTTGTTTATTCGGTAACAGTATCATGCTTGGAAGATTTCCAGCTCACTGTTCCGTACTTCTATTGTATAGTACCTTTGTTACGACTTATAGTCGTTATCATGAAATCCAAGCTTTCACAGATATTTATTTTATGGGAATATCATTTCCAAGAAATGACATATTATCATTATTTTATAGGACAGCCACTGTCAGTGCGCTCCCACTAACCCTATTATATACACAAGAATTATTTTCGTTTTGAATTAAATCATAAACTATTATGATTACATAAAAACGAAAATCCCAAGAACCTAATGCTTGCTTCAATCCAAACATGGATGGAATAACCTACAAACCTAGTTTGCTTGTTATGGTTCGACAAAACCGTCAGGATGTTATAAACATCCTCCAAAATGTTTCCGTTAAGGAAAGCAGTTTTCTCGTTCAGCTGCCATATTTCATAAATGAAACATGCAGCATCAGCAAGCATTATCCAAATGGATTTACCGTGGTAACAGGTAAAAGGTTGAATCGTAATCAACACAATGTTGATAACGATACCTTTCCGCTAAAAGCCTAGCTTTATATGTTGGTATGTTGCCATCCATGTATGTCTTCCTTGAAGACTTATATAGTACCAATAGGCACAATGCCTTGCGGTACATCAACTAGTATCTAAACATAGTTGGTATACATGGAATCCATATCGGACTTTATGGCACTTTGCCATAATAGGGAGTCGATACCTTGTATCACTTCCTCATACGTAGTCAGTTGATATTCCTCAATAAGATAGACATCTTTATGAGGTGAGATCAGAAACTCATACCCCAGGTTATTTTCTGATTCTCTCCGACCTACGCGGTTCTTGTGTATTCGAAGATTATTGGTAATAGTCACATCCTTGATTAACTATTTGTGTTCCATTAGGATTCGATGCCTTGAATAGTATTACCCCGATTTTCATCGAGTTTTACTATCCTCCCACTTACCACTGCATATCGGTATTCCTCTCAGGAAAACCGCATGGTGAGCAACAATCTAATTGTTCTCTTGTGAGGAGTATAAGTACAATACTTATATATCCCTAGGATAACCTACATTTGGCACTTATCCAACTTGGGTTCTAGTTTGGTATCATCCAAACGTATGCAAATGATGAGTGGTATTTATATCACTATTTCCCACTCATTTAACTTAACATTTTGTATAGTTTCTTGAGTTTTGTGAACGTTTTGATGTGTTTTATTGTTATTTTGCAGATAAATAAAGTTTGGACAGCACTGGAGGCAATTTGGGGCAAAACCGGAGAAAAATGCGTCAACAAGGATATTTTAGTCTTTTTCGCGTCGCGCCGCCAGACCTTCCGCGTCGCGACGCCCAGCGTGAGCCGAATTTGCTAACATGCGCCTGGTCAACTGATCAGGATTTGAGAAGTTTGACTTTGCTAAAATGCGCCGTGCCACGTGTCACCATCACAACGAATCTGCTAACGTGCGCCGTGCCACGTGTCAACATCATATGCTGCCGACACTTTGACTTGACACGTGTCGCCTTGTCATCAGCCATGTCAGCGGTCAACGAGTCAACTCGCCATGTGTCACGCCACGTCATCAGCCACGTCACAAGGTCAACCAAGTCAACTTGACACCTCAGCATCAGCCAATCACCGCGTGACACGTGTCGCCACGTGTCGCAATCCTATTGTGCCGACAATTGCAACACACGCCAACACACGCGCAGCAGCCACGTCATCGCCACATCAGCGCCACGTCATCGCCACATCAGCATGACGTCATCAATGACGTCATCACAATAATGAGTCTTAGCCGCCTTGACACATGTCGCGTGAACAGTCCCGCCATGCCCGTGTCGCCTTCTCAGCGTGCCACGTCGACAAACAGTGACAAATCCAGCGTCGCGACGCTGAGGTCCTTGGCGTCGCGACGCCCGAACAGTGAAAATTCTGCCTATAAATTCAGCGCGAAATTTCAGATTTTAACACACCTCTCTCTCTCTTGATTTCTCTCTCTAGAGAGAGTTTCTCTCTCTAGAATTTTTATTTTTTAATTTTTTTTATTTTTAGTTTTGTAATTTATTTTAATTACCATTTGTAATAATAGTAATTTAATTTTTACTTTTTACTTTTTACAGTGTTTACTATTCATGAGAAAGTAGTTTCCCAACTAGGGTGAAAGGTAATTCTTTTACTGTTACTATTTAGATTAATCTCCCTTAAAAATAATATATTTACTATTTAAAATACTGATTAATAAAGGATACCGCTATATTGGTCGGTTGGTATATTTATTTTCTGTTGGTTTGAACCTGATTAATCAAGGATACCGCCAGATTGGTCGGTTGATAAATTTATTTTGGTACCGCCTTTATGGATGGATTATGGACAAATATTACCGCCTATATGGCTGGTTGGACTTAATTGGACTTAATCAGGATACCGCTAGATTGGTCGGTTGGTTAAATAATATCACAAGTTTATATATTATTTTATGGGAGATATCTAAATTAGTAATAGTAAAAGTAATTCCTTTTACCTTAGCATTTTATTTTATTGTAATTTACTTTTCAGCATTTTTACTTTATGTCTTTTAATTTTATGTTTTTACTAGTCTTAGTTATGTGTTAGTTTTCTAAGGTTGTGATGATTTTCAATATCACCAGTTTATAAGGGTTAGATTATAGTTTGGGTAATATAAAGATTTATTTATTGAGTCTTAATCTTAATGCTCTTTAATTAACTGGCCATTAATTAAATTGATTAGGTAAACTTAAAATGAACTAGACATAGGGATTTTAAGTTTAAAACCTTAGACTCAATAGCTCACGATCTCCCTTGAGGATAGATAACCCTTTAATAGATTTCCTTACAGGATAGGAATATACCTGTCGGGCGAGGGTAGCCATAATTGGAACTCAATCCTAATGAATCCAGATAATGTGGTTGACATAGGAATATGGTTCAATTGGGTTATACTGGGTATTTGTGTCTGACCATCGACAGATGCTTTCGCATAATTTCGTGTTCCAGGTTTCCTAACTATAAAATAATCACTTCATCATTAAAATGATATTGGAATAAATCACAACCCTAGATCTTTGTGTCTTTTTTTATTTTCCTTAGTATTTTCTTTTGTCTTTTTATTTTTTTTTATTTAGCAACGCAAATTCAACCAATCAAACAAACAATCTCTCTCTTTTCTATTTAAAAAGATATTTGTAAATAAATAGATTCAACAATTAATAACAATAGTAGGAATTAAGTCCTCGTGGGATCGATATTTTTATACTACTTGAACGATACGTGCGCTTGCGTTATACGTGTGTGTTTTACGCCGGTCAAGTTTGGGCGTCGTTGCCGGGGACTTAATTTTCTTGAGTTATTAATTTTGAAACTATCTAATTTACTTATATCTAATTTTCTTTCTTTATTTTGTAATTTTTATTTCTTTTGTTTTCAGATGATTAAAAAAATGGAACACTACTGGGAAATTGAGAAATCACGAACTTTACAAGAAGATACACCCCAAATCTGGGAGCAACAGTCCAGTTTTCTGAGGCCTGTTGTTGAGCCCAATGACTATCATGGATGCCAGAACCAAGTAATACTACTTTTTGTTCAACAGAACTCAATGTGGAGATGTGACATATGTAATGGTAACCACCCAAGCGATTATTGCGAGTACAACTACAATTCAGGGTGGCAGAACTATCAGAATCCTTCATGGTATGATGAGCCAACATATTTCACAGAACCATCACATTTTCCATCTTATCCACCATCTTCCTTTGATCCTTATCAAGAACCAGAACCATCCGAGGAAGATCAATTAATTCACATGTTCAAAAAACAAGAAGCTCGATTTGATGCACAAATTCAGAGTAACGCAGAATCCATACAAAGAATGACAGATCAAATCAGACAATTAATAGAAAACCAGAACATCATACCTCAAGAACCAGTTTCAGATGACACTGATGAAGCCTTCGAGTACCCAGAAATCCACGATGACACCTTAACAGAGGAGGAGGCTGAGCAGTATCAACAACCAGAGGTATCAGTTCAGGAACCCGAACCGACAAAGTCTCGATTTGATTTCTATTATTCAGATTCTGACGAGGATGAAGCTGAAATATTTGTGCCAACTGCATCAAAAATTGAGGATGGAATTCTGTATCCTCAAAATGAAGATCTTGGAGATTCCATTGCACAAATGTTTGATGAAGATCTACCCGAGCTAATCATTTCAACCAGATCAGAGGATGAAGACCTAAATCTGACATTTCTTTTCATCCTCAGGTTGACAATTTTGAAACATGTATTTCACAGATGACAGATGAAGAGCTGAATGCAGAAATTTCATCAAATACATCTGTGAAAAAAAGTGGAGCAAGAAGCAGAGCAAATAGAAGAGCAAATATCTGACCTTATTAAAGATCCAGAGCATTCAGGGAAACATCGCTGTTTTGGGGATACAAATCAAAAACCACTCAGAAGCTTGACAAAATGGAATTTCCATTCCAAGTCAAGCACCATATAAGACCTCCTGATTTCTTTCTTTCTTTGCAGGAACCACTGGAGAATCAAAGATCAAAAAAGTGACACAAGCACTGAATATGACAAAATTCTTTTTACCACTTTACCGTTGGAAGAGACCCTTCAAAAGCAACGCTCACGGGATTGTCTTTAATCGGACATCCAAAACGACACTGAAACCTCCTTAACAGATGATTTCAGTCACGTCTGGCTGAAGACGAAAAATTTAGCGCTAGCAGGGAGGCAACCCATGCAATTTGTTGTAATTTATTAATTATTTATTTATTTTTGTGTGTGAACTTTTTAATTGTGTGTAGTTTTGCAGGAAAAAATTAAAATGGAATTTATCAGGACAAAGCAAGCCAGTGCAAGCGGGATTTTCATAATAAAAAATTTGACAAAATCACGAAGATACAAAGTCAATCCAGAAAAGCCGGCCGAGTAAGAAGTCAGCTTTTGGGACGCGTCCCTATGGATTTATCTGTCGCAAGACATGGTTTTGCCAAAAAAAAAAAAAAAAAAAAAAAAAATCCCGAGTCAAAACCCTAGCCCTAAAGAACCGAGTGTCGCGACGCTAGGCAATTTTTGGCGTCGCGACGCTGACTCAAAAAAAAAAAACAGAACATAAGCAGAGGCACCACAGATCTCATTTTTACTTCTTCTTCTTCCTCAAACACCTCCAACAGCCGCAACCTTCACCGAGACTGCAACCATCTCACCAGAACCACCACCACCTCCAACCGTGAGCAAACCAATCACCACCCACCACGCACGATCCAGCCATTGCCGAAGATCTACCAGAAACCAGAAACCCATATTTGCCACCCTCGAGACAAACCGAGATCCACCACCGTGAGACCGCCAAATCCACGACCGAAACCGCAACAACTCACGACCGAGATCCACAGCCGCAACCTTCGCCATGTCAAACACCAAGCCTTTACCGAGCCACCAGAACCGAACCAGCCATCACCACCGCAAGCCACTACCGTCATCACCGTGACCGAGTCTTCGCCAGCCGAGATCCACACACTGAGCAACCACCGCGAGCCACCAAACACTTCCTTCGCCGAGCCTAAATCGAGCCTCACAACCAAGACAACCACTTCGTCGAAACCGAAACTAACGAAGCAAACCAGAGCCGTGACTCAACCGCGAGTCACCAAGCCACCATCATCAACCACACAAGCCATCACCTGCGACCAAACTGAGACAAATCAGCCCATTGCCGCCGAGCCAAATTGCCACTATCTTGCCGAATATTAGCCACCACCGTCGCAAACCGGAACCGAGCCATCCTTGCCGAGAACCTCCTTCACCATCACAGCTACCGAATCTTCACTGCCGAGAGTACCACTACCGCCAAAATCAGAATTTGAAAATACGGTAATGATTTGATAAAAAATTGATTTGGTAATTGGGTAAATTGAAAAATTGAATTGTGAATTGGGTTGAATGGGAATTTTGAATTACGAAGGGTTGGATTGTGGATTAATTTGATTCGTAGTTGTGGGAGCGAAGAATTGAATTGAAGTGTTTGTGGCATTTGATAGATTTAGGTTGTGTTGGATAATCAAAATTCAGGGAGACTCTGTCGGATTTTTCTGAAAAATACCAAGTTGGGATTTGATTGGTGATAATTTTTTTAGGATGAATATGGGGAAATTTTGAGTTTTTAGAGGTGACTCTGTCGAAATTTTCATTAAAAAAATTGATCAATTATCGATCGGGGTAAAAAACGTAAAATTGGACATAAATTTTTCCTTATGGTAATTTTTCCTGTAAAATTTCAGCTGACCATGTATTATCTTCTAATCTCTTTTGTGTATACATAGTGTGAACTTTTTAATTTTGTATGTTATTTTTGTAGGGAAAAGCACAACAAAGCATTTTAAGACAAAGGAATTGTGTTTCGCAATCAAAGAAAAAAAAAAGAGTTAATTCATTTGTGATGGCTGAGTAAAGAATTAAGTCTTGAGACACATCCTAATGAATTTATACTATGCGAGTGGCGTATTGCATACACAATTCCGTTGCCTTAATTATTGCTTTGATTCACTTTTCTTTTGTAATTATCTTTATTTTCGTAGACAGGATCCAGACTTTTTGACCTTTCACGATTCATTTTGTTGTTTAGCTAACAAGCTTCCTCTGGAAGATACTTGTGCTATTATTGTATTCACCCTTTTCAGATACTATAAATTCAACACATCATTGCACTTTTGAAGACATCGAGAGTAAAAAATGGAAACCACTTCAAGAAGACGAGTTGAAAACATCTGTGTGTTTTGCGGTAGTACTGTTGGTACTAAACCACAATACATAGAAGCAACACAGGAATTGGGTCGAGTCTTAGCAGCAAGGAATATGCACCTAATATATGGCGGAGGTAATCTTGGACTAATGGGGATTGTTTCAAAGGCTGTACAGGAATGAGGCAGTCATGTTTTGGGAATCGTACCAAAACCCTTGGCAGAGGCTAACCTTATTGGATCATCAAACGGAGAGGAACTGATCGTGCTAGGTATGTCTGAACGACTGGTAGAAATGATTAACCGTTCTGATGCTTTTATTGCTTTGCCAGGAGGCTTGGGCACACTGGAGGAAATTTTTATTGTACTATCTTGGGCGAACCTAAACATACACCAGAAACCGCTTGGACTGCTCAACGTTGATGGATTTTATGATTTTCTTTGTGTGTTTCTTGATGATGCTCGGAGAAATGGGTTCATGTCGAAACCTATGAAAGAACTCCTCTTCACTGCCAGAACTGCTCCGGATCTAATTGACCAACTCGTAGCTTATGAACCACAAGTTGACCCTCTCCTTTCAAAGATAAAATGTGTCCGAGGACGATCGTGGTAAGAGGCGTCGAATTAATCTGGATCTTAACCTTTAATTTCCTGTAGATTTCAGCTAACCAGTACGACCTTCTTAACTCTCCTTTTACTGTTTAGACATTGGGGACAATGTCTCATTTAGGTTTGGGGGAGGAAATTAGTTGATTAGTACCTTGTTTTTAGTTTGTATGTTGTTTTTATTTTTAGTTCAATTAGTTTGTATGTTGTTTTTAGTTTTAGTTCAAAATTTTTCGAAAAATACAAAAAAAATTGAAAAATTTTCAAAAATTACAAAAATATTTTGCATTTTTTGAGTTTTTGTTTTTAACTAAAAAGGTGGAATTGGTAAGAGATAGCCGAGTAAGGAATTTCCGCTCCTGAGACGTATCTCAAACCTATTTCGAAATAAGTTAATTTTTGTTTATTTCATTTTGAATTATTTAATTTGTGAATTCTCCTTAACACTGACTAAAATGGATCTTCATATGTTCAGTTGACAGGTATTATGAACTTACATGGAAACATACGGACATGAGCTAAAATTGAAAAGTTTGTAATATTCAGTGCTCTATTTTAATTGGATGAAGCATCTCTAAATAGTGATGGAGTAAAAAAAAAAAAAAAAAAAAAAAAAAAAAAAAAAAACGTTCGAGATCCGGGTTATTAAGTCTGTAAGGGTGTTTTAACACCTAATGCCCTAAAACCAACTGGTTTGGGAGTCATTGGCCCAAAGCTCGTTACATGGATCAAAGCTGCTGCAAAATATATTCATATCTGAAGTCTGAGTAATTAAGTTCGTAGGGGTGTCTTAACACCTGGTGCCCTAAAGCCAACTGGTTTGGGAGCCACCGACCCAAAGCTCGCTATATAGACGGAAGGTATTGTATATAAATAAAAAATAGAGAAAAAATCAAAGAAAAAATCAGAAAAATCAGAAAAATTATTCCATTGCTACAAAAAGGTGTGAAATCTGATAGAATTTAGGACAACAATATTACTCTCTTATCAACTGCACTTATGACTGTTGTGGGCAAAAATGAGTTGTTTAATATTTTGTTGACTGTGTATATGGAGAATGATAAAAATAATCGGAGAATTTACTTATTCGGTAATTTAAAAAGAAACAAAACATCTAATAACTTGTAGTAGAAATTTCACCTGATTAGTTACTAACTTCTTTATTCTATTTTCTCTTGTCTTTTTGCTTTTGTGTGCATTAGTTTTAACTAACTTTTTACTTTTGTAAAACGTTTGTGGGTATCGTTGCTGTAAGCCCTCACGAGACTACACTCGTCCACTAGGGACACCTAGGGGTTTAAAGGCTTGTTGCATATGCTAAATGCAACCGTGATCCCTACGAAAATGGCTTAGTTAAATTTTATTCTGTTATTTTATTTTGTATTTTGCTCGAGGACTAGCAAAATGTTAGGTTTGGGGGTGTGATGAGTGGTATTTATATCACTATTTCCCACTCATTTAACTTAACATTTTGTATAGTTTCTTGAGTTTTGTGAACGTTTTGATGTGTTTTATTGTTATTTTGCAGATAAATAAAGTTTGGACAGCACTGGAGGCAATTTGGGGCAAAACCGGAGAAAAATGCGTCAACAGGGATATTTTAGTCTTTTTCGCGTCGCGCCGCCAGACCTTCCGCGTCGCGACGCCCAGCGTGAGCCGAATTTGCTAACATGCGCCTGGTCAACTGATCAGGATTTGAGAAGTTTGACTTTGCTAAAATGCGCCGTGCCACGTGTCACCATCACAACGAATCTGCTAACGTGCGCCGTGCCACGTGTCAACATCATATGCTGCCGACACTTTGACTTGACACGTGTCGCCTGTCATCAGCCATGTCAGCGGTCAACGAGTCAACTCGCCATGTGTCACGCCACGTCATCAGCCACGTCACAAGGTCAACCAAGTCAACTTGACACCTCAGCATCAGCCAATCACCGCGTGACACGTGTCGCCACGTGTCGCAATCCTATTGTGCCGACAATTGCAACACACGCCAACACACGCCAGCGCCACGTCATCGCCACATCAGCGCCACGTCATCGCCACATCAGCATGACGTCATCAATGACGTCATCACAATAATTGAGTCTTAGCCGCCTTGACACGTGTCGCGTGAACAGTCAGCCGCCATGCCACGTGTCGCCTTCTCAGCGTGCCACGTCGACAAACAGTGACAAATCCAGCGTCGCGACGCTGAGGTCCTTGGCGTCGCGACGCCCGAACAGTGAAAATTCTGCCTATAAATTCAGCGCGAAATTTCAGATTTTAACACACCTCTCTCTCTTGATTTCTCTCTCTAGAGAGTTCTCTCTCTAGAATTTTTATTTTTTAATTTTTTTTTTTTTTAGTTTGTAATTTATTTTAATTACCATTTGTAATAATAGTAATTTATTTTTACTTTTTACTTTTTACAGTGTTTACTATTCATGAGAAAGTAGTTTCCCAGCTAGGGTGAAAGGTAATTCTTTTACTGTTACTATTTAGATTAATCTCCCTTAAAAATAATATATTTACTATTTAAAATACTGATTAATAAAGGATACCGCTATATTTGGTCGTTGGTATATTTATTTTCTGTTGGTTTGAACCTGTTTAATCAAGGATACCGCCAGATTGTCGGTTGATAAATTTATTTTGGTACCGCCTTTATGGCTGGATTATGGACAAATATTACCGCCTATATGGCTGGTTGGACTTATTGGACTTAATCAGGATACCGCCAGATTGGTCGGTTGGTTAAATAATATCACAAGTTTATATATTATTTTATGGGAGATATCTAAATTAGTAATAGTAAAAGTAATTCCTTTTACCTTAGCATTTTATTTTATTGTAATTTACTTTTCAGCATTTTATTTTATATCTTTTAATTTTATGTTTTTACTAGTCTTAGTTATGTGTTAGTTTTCTAAGGTTGTGATGATTTTCAATATCACCAGTTTATAAGGGTTAGATTTAGTTTTTGTAATATAAAGATTTATTTATTGAGTCTTAATCTTAATGCTCTTTATTAACTGGCCATTAATTAATTGATTAGGTAAACTTAAAATGAACTAGACATAGGGATTTTAAGTTTAAAACCTTAGACTCAATAGCTCACGATCTCCCTTGAGGATAGATAACCCTTTAATAGATTTCCTTACAGGATAGGAATATACCTGTCGGGCGAGGTAGCCATAATTGGAACTCAATCCTAATGAATCCAGATAATGTGGTTGACATAGGAATATGGTTCAATTGGGTTATACTGGGTATTTGTGTCTGACCATCGACAGATGCTTTCGCATAATTTCGTGTTCCAGGTTAATAAATCATTGTATTTCCTAACTATAAAATAATCACTTCATCATTAAAATGATATTGGAATAAATCACAACCCTAGATCTTTGTGTCTTTTGTTATTTTCCTTAGTATTTTCTTTTGTCTTTTTATTTATTTATTTATTTAGCAACGCCAAATTCAACCAATCAACACAATCTCTCTCTTTTCTATTTAAAAAGATATTTGTAAATAAATAGATTCAACAATTATAACAATAGTAGGAATTAAGTCCTCGTGGGATCGATATTTTTATACTACTTGAACGATACGTGCGCTTGCGTTATACGTGTGTGTTTACGCCGGTCAGCCAAACATACCCAAATCATAAGGAATGAGAAACCTGGTTTCTTTCCCGTTCATATCTAATATGTTATCTGTCAAACAATTTTATGGAACCTTATTCAAAATAAGTTCTTGCACTGTTTAGCGTATCCGTTGAAGGAAATGGTAGCTCAGAGCGACTCGTGATTAACCTTATCACGTCTAACAAAATTAGGTTAATCATGTCGGACACACCGTCAAACTAACGTGTTTCGGTAGGAGTTCTCTTTTGAAAGAATACTATACTCTTTCAAGTATATGAGAAACTTATTGCTTGAGTATTTTCCATCATGGTCTAACCGTGATGGTTTAATACTTTAGCCGATCTGTTTGTCTATTTCGTGTCGAAACTTAAAAGTTTCCGATTTGTGTTTCAAAAGAAACATGTAACCACACGCGATGCCACATCCGTAAAGGTCAGGAAATATTCATATCCACATCTAGCCTAGCTAGACATGGGCCCACTTACTTCACTATGAACTAGGGCTAACAGATCGGTGACATTTACAATTTTACCAAGTAAATAGTGTTTTAGGCACTTTGCCCAATAAACTAGATTCGTAGACTTTATTTGAATAGAATCAAATTAGTCCTAGTACCTACTCTTCGAAAGTGTGGATATACGATTCTAGTTTAATAGTGTCCCTAACAACTATGCCACAATTAGTTTCTTAACTGATCAAATCAGTTTGAGCTATTTATTTGTCATGTTATATATTTGAGATATTATTTATATTCAAAATATAAATTCTGTTATTCACATCTAATGTGTTTATCTCAATATCATCTTTATATAATAAAACACTTTAGTGTTCTAGAATATAAAGGTTCACCCGCAGCGGGTTAAACACTGATATAGAGATAATGTATCTAGTCAAACTAGTTACATTATAACAGTTTCCTAATTTACGTACATATCCGAAGGTAGTTCCTAAACTTAGGTATCTACGGTTAAAACAGCGACTTTCGTCCCGTTTACAATTCGCAGATAAATCTCAATTGATGTCATTATCCTGCTCATAGCAGATTCTGAACATCAATACATATATTTATGTATCACACTAAGTATCTAAAATCCAATTTTAATACTAGTAGTGACCATAATTATGACAATCATTTCTGAAGTCAGAGCCTTGCTTGTCTTCAATTCCTTCTTGGGATATGTCCTTTTATCTTCCCAGAAGATTATAATGATTTTGCCTTTGCCATTTTCAACATTCCAGTAGCCTTTGGCCAAGCCTCGGGTTTCTAGAATATCGAAGTAAGGTGCGCCTTACGCTACTTGCTTTATTACAAACTTTGGCTTTGTCTCCTTGAGTATAGCCATTAACTCTCAAAGAGTTTACTATTGCAATTAAAAGTACTTCTAAGATCTAATCTTTGAAAATCCTTCAATTTCTTTATCAAATTATAAGGATCTAATCCTTAGTTCTGAATAAGAAATTAAGGAGTCTATGACAAGTATAATGGATTAAGCACTAAAGTTATCATTACATGAATATTCCAAATATCATGTTCCACTTATTTGCTTAACTCTAGGCTTAGGCCTAATACGTTATTTTATCAAATAAAGTAACTTATTAGTTTCCAGGACCATCCTGAAATTTATTCCCAATTTGAAAATTAAAGTCGTTTAAATACATTTTCACCCAGGATTATGTTTTAAACATTAATCTTTCAATTATATCTTGATTCTAATAGTCCAACTATTTAATCAACGATTTGTGGTACTTTGTATTATATTGATTATTATAGTCCAACTATACAATCAAATATAATTTAAATCAATTAACCTCAATTACATTGATTACTATAATCCAATTATAAAATCAACTGTAAATTGAAATTAATTAATTCAAATATATTGATTACTATAATCCAATTATATAATCAACTATAATACAATCCAACTGTTAATTAAAACAATAATTTAAATATTAGTCCAACTAACATTTAATCTAACGACGAAATAATTTGTGATTGAGCGCGTATGGCAAGTAATTAAACGAATATTGCAAATTCAATTCTTGCCTCCCACTATTTTTCGGCGAGCCTCTAACCCTCTGTCGAGTACTCGGGAAACCGTGTTTCCTAGTGGGCTAGGATCCCGTTAAATATCACACAATCTTGACTTTGGCCAACAAATTGTATGATAATTAACTAGGTATATCTCTAAGATCAATTGGATCCAATCCAATTCCTAGATGCAGTAGGGGGACATCCAAGTCCGAAACATATATCTTATATATGCCAATACATCCAATGTATTACCCAACCTTTTTCCTCTGAATCAACTAAGCCTTGGCTTTGGCACAACAAACTTAGTGATCCCAGTCAAGCGCGACCCATTGACCATGGAAAGCTTCGTAATCAATGTCGATGGACAAGAAGTGGTCTTGACTTTGGCCAACAAACCACAACTTGGACAAGACACTGATATGGAACAAAGCCTTCGTGATTCAAACACATCCTCGACAAACAAAGGCCTTGACTTTGGCCAACAAACCAATACCGTCTCGGATCTTGAGTGAGAATCACTCAATGGAAGGAAAATGCTTAATATTGAGCGAGGGTTTTTCGCGTGCAAATTGGCAACCAATTTATTATCTTTGTTAAGGACTCATCATCATACACCCTTAAACATGCATTCTAAACACATAATAAAGCGCATATGATAATAATAATTGATATGCGGATGGATACTTTACATATTGATCCTAGATTAAATCTCTCTTTCTCTCTCCCGCTAGCACAAGTATTTACTTCTACCCGTTACACTACACTTCTAAAGAAACCTCATTTACATTGAGGGGAATAGGTGGGAAGAGAATACAAAGAGTATGGAGGTGATAAGGCTGGACACGCAGGTCCAATTAATAAATCAAATTTATTACAATTTCTAAAATTGCCCCACCCATCTAATATCCATCTGATATACATTATTCATGCATCGCAACCATGTATTCACACAAGCATGTTATCAATCAATCTAATCCAATTAATTAATCTGATAATTAGTGATCATCCAATGTTCAAACAACGATTTGATTTTGCTCGAGTCAAACTCGTTTTGCAAATAAGTACTCAAAGTACGAATTCTTGAATTAAATTAAACTACATCATTAAATCCAATTTAATATGTATTTAATTCTAATTCACTATTTAATTCCAAATTAAATATTACACTTTTATTAACGAACCTTTACGATTTAAATTCCAAATTCAATCGTTACGGGTCTCAAAGCCCGATTAACATCTAATGTTTATTTAATTAAAGTCCAATGGGCTTTTAATTAATTTCTTTAAGGCGTGGACTTTTGGTCAACTCGGGTCAAACCGAATAACCAAAATCCAATCCGGGATTTACCCCATAAGCCCATAAATCAATTTTGGCCCATTAGGCCCAATTAAATAATTAAGGTCCATTAAGTCATAATTGGACTTTATGGATTCGGTTTTGGGCCTAATTGGATCCAACCAATTTTGCCTAAACCGATCTTTGTACAACAAAGCCCAAAAGCCCAATTACAACCTATAAGTCCCAAATCCATTTTAAGCTCAATTAATTAACTTTGTAAAATTCCAAATTCTATAATTAATAACCTAAGTGTAATACACAATTAATTACCCAATTAACATTTCTAAAACATCAATTAGCCTAATTAATCATGCACTTCAACAACAAATAGTGTCCAACACAATTCAATCAAAATCAAACCCAATTTACATGCTTAAAGTCTCGGCAATTAGGGTTTTTCCAATCCTATTCGGTTTCAATCCAATTGAATCCACAATCATCATTTCCCAAATCAATTCAACTCATCCAATGAATCAAAATCAAAAAACACAATGAATTTCAATTTATCAAAGAATTCGGCCAAGCCATAATTTGGGGAAAAATTATCCAATTCAAAATTCAATCCAATTAAACCTCAAATCAACTTTACCCACTTGTTTTAAGTCATCCAATGATCAAACAAACAAAAAATTACCAAGACATTAGGGCTTACAAATTTCGGCCATGCCCAAAAATTTGGGGAAAAATGGATCCAAGCCAATTTCATGAAATTGATCATGCACAACTTCAATTAATCAACATACAAGCATACTTAATCAATCAATTTAACCAAATCATGCTTCAATTGATTTTACCCAATTTCAAACCCTAACTTTTTCATACTTGATAAAAGCTCTGATACCATTGTTGGTTTCTAGATTAGGTCCCAAGATCATGAAATCAAGCAATGAAACAAGTGAATACACATCAAAGGAGGTGCGGAATATACTCACATTGACCGGATCTTGCAACGCGAAGAACAAGCCACTTCTTTCTCTTTGTTGAAGCTCGGCAGTGGCCTCCTTGAACTGATGTGGTGCTCGGTTTTGGGCTGTGAAAATCCTCCAAGATTCGGCCATTGGAGACTCCATGGAAGCTCCAAGCTTCAAGCTCCAAAATTGATTCCAAGCTCAAGTGTTCGTTTCCCTATCACCTTTGTATAACTCAAGGTGTGCTAGTACTTCTTCTTCTTCTTTGTATTTTCGATCTAACCAGAAAAATGGGGAAGAAATCGGCTCTAAGCCGTGAGAAGAGAAGGAGGGAAAAGAGAGGGAAAAGAAAAACGTGAGAGTGGAGAGAGAAAAGAAAAAGAAATGTAATAGGTTTTTATAATTTCCAAAATTAATTAAAACCATTTACCACTTTTTCAATTTCCCTTTACCAAATTCTTTTTACTTTCCAAAAAGCAAAAGTAATAAAAGTTTTTCAACTACCACATCAATCACTCAAATCAATCAATCAAATTGTCACATCACTCAAAGTGACATGTGATTTGACGGTTGATGTGACTTGAGATTTGATGCTCGATTTGACTTGTGTGCCGCATTCGAATTCGAAATGCGAATGCGCTAGCAAATAATCCCGGGCTCGGGTTCGCTAATTCCAAATTAACGAATTTTCCGTCGCGACGCAATTAAATGATTACGCCTAGAAAAATCACTATTAACGTCGCTAACGAATTAATTCTAAATTAATTCTTTCGCCCGATTTAAAATCTAATTTTAATTCCGCGTCGAAATCCATTTCGTATAATATATCGAATATATTATTTTATTGATTAATTCCAAATTAACCGTTCTCTCTCTTTAATTAATATTTTATCCCAGATAAAATATCTCCGTAATTAATCCCAGATTAATTTTCTTTCTCTTCTAATTAATCCCATATTAATAAAGTGCAAGTCATACATCATCATTGAATCTTCGGGAAGCGGCCCATGAGATCCCCGGATATGTTGGCAGCAAATACGGTCGTCGGACTATCCGAACACGTAAGTACCTCGTACTATGTTTATACCGATTTAAAAGACAAGGTTGGCTTCTAGCAAAGCGCCATGCCTACCCAATTCTCCAGAAATATCCTTATAGGAATATATGATCTATATCAAGCGTAGTATACCGTAGTATTGTGTATGTCGATCCAGTATCGGATGTTCACGTGCTAGGCCTGGGGCTGGAATTGTGTCTGCCCCGTACGAAGCACATATCGGATGTCTGGCAACTAGTCTCTATAATCGGATACACATGACCTAGTCATAATATCCCGATAGCTCGAGCATTTAAGAGAACAAGTTCCGTATCCTATGTGACCATCATCTCCATATGACTGGAGTGATACTTCCGTCATAACATCACACCCAACACACTACGATTCTCAATATACCCAGCATTGGCGTACACAGAACCTGTTAAAGCCCCGGACGACCTCAACCAAAGTATATTGATTGTCGCAAGTATTAGCGGTGCAAGTCTCAGGTTAAGACCAAATACACCTACCCTGATTGCAGACTCTCATAGACACATAGTCATACTACCAATGGGATTCTGCAGGGGTCTATCCAGAGCGAAGCTATTTCCCGTACCATCGGTAAAACACAACCTCCTATCACACTTGCATGAGTATCATATACCCAAATATATGAGAACTATGTCGTTGTGCCCTCACAACGTGCACAAGTGTAATACTAGTCTTTTACGTATTTATCGATGTCCTATCTCGATAATACTCTGACTAGGGATATTTAATGATTTATCCTTCGTGGACTGATACTGTCTCATATCATTCTCCGTCCAGGAACAAATCATAGGGACCTCTCATCATTTATACATCTAGGTGATCTAATCACAAATGATAAGAGTGCAATCTCCTTTGTCACATAGTTAATTTGTACAACAACACCGTGATCTGTACAAATAGTGACGCTATGGGTCATAATTGTCCAACACTATGGCTTTTGATGCTATTGAGCTGAAGCAGCAAACTTTTAAGAATTTTGTCCATTCATCAGTTCCATAAATAAGATTTTTCACTCATTTAACTGTGGCTCCTCCTCAACAACACATCCCACCTACCAGGGACCAACCATCGAACCAGTAGCAACCAATTGATGCAGTAGCAACCAATTGATCAACCAACGAACCAACAGAGTCAGGAACCAACAACCAGCGAACCAGCATCTACCAGAACATCAACATCCAAACCCAACAACACATCCCACCTACCAGGAACCAACCATCGAACCAGTAGCAACCAATTGATGCAGAATCCCTCAATTTCTGACTCATTTTACTTATTTATCTACCAATTCATACTTCTTTATCCCAAAATTAAACGCATGCCTCAACAACTCCTCCTCTTCTCAGATCTTTAACAAACCCAGATCTTTAAATAATGCACCACATGATGATTTTATGCCAAAAACATTGATTTTTATACGAGTGTTTGAGAAAATTTTGGGCTGGTGATTGAGAAAATGGGAAGAATGAGAAAATGGAAGTCTGAGAAGTTTGAGACGTGGATTATTAAATGGGAAGGCTGATGTTTGACAAATGGGCAGTGTTACAATAAATGAGTTTTAATTTTGGCTTGTAAAATGGCTTGGCTTTTGGCTAAGTCATTGTTCAAATTCATTAATGAGTTGTCAATGTAATAGCCATTAGATTTATTTGATAATATGTGGCTAAATCCTAGTCATTGAAAGGAGATAAAGGAGATAAAGACAAAAGGATGATAGCCCAACCCACTGTTTGGTTGACAAAGTAAGGGTAATTTTTACATATTCTCATGAAATATCACCTAATTACACATAAATAGAATGTATTTATGTATTATGACCTACCTCTCCTGGTGTTAATACTCCGTTTTGTATGTTACGTTTTCGTGAAAAATGTTTGCAAATTAATTTAAAATCAAACAAACATAAAACCCATTAGATATTTGGTAAATCCAATACAACACTTCCTTATTCATTAGATTGAAGCATGTATTGGTCAATAATTTATCTTTTCTTCTTCTTTTCTGCAAATCATTTCACTCCGTCTTTCATCAAAACCATTCAACCAAGAAGATATTGACCCAAACCTCCACAGCAGGTTCTTTAAATACAAGTTTACTGCCCTTAGTTGAAAATTTTCATCTGTAATTGCTGCCCTTAGTTGAAAATTTTCTTCACGGAAGTTGTTTTTCTCTGTATAAGTTTTGTTATGGCTAAATATACCTGCAAGTATATTTCTATCCTGAATGGAAATTTATTCAAAAGAACTAGATCATGTGTTATTATTCAAACGGCTAACCCAAATTTCCTCCGTCGAGTTCGTAAGGATTTATCAAAGCTAGTTTATTATTGGCCAAACAAATAAAATAAGCATCAAAGTAGAGAGAATAATAAATAAGAAACAAAAGAAAAAATATATAATTAAATTAATTAAACATGCTTAAGATTCATTATAACCATAAATGAATGATTTAGCTACTCATGATATTCAATAAAAATAAACTAATCATAGATATACAAAAATGACTCATAAAAGATAAATTAGAGAGAAAAATGAGAAAGAATTTTCGTTTGCAGTCTTCATCTTCAAAATCCAGCACCAGTTGAAGCACTCATTTTTATCTTACTCTAGGGTTCTTATATGCTTTGAGACTCCAAAATTGTATTATGAGATTTTTTTTAGGTCTTGGACGAACTAGTGTTTATATAAGAGGTCCGAGGGGGGTCTTTCCTCATTAAAAATCGGATGCATGACGAATTTGGGCTGCATTTGTTGTGTCGTGACTTCCTCTTGCTTCTTTGGAGAGCGTCACAATGCTTCTTCACGAGCGTCGTGACGCGCCAATTTGTCACGGATGTAATAACATTATGCATGGATTTTGTTATTCAGCGTATCGAGACGTGCGTTTTGACCTTGAAATATGTAGGAAACGCTTTCCTTGCGCAGCGGAAACAGTTTAAGCACACGGATCGGACTGGAAAAATTTTTCTGCCTTTCCATTTGAACTGCCAAATGAAACCAGCATGTGCACTGAAATTTTGCTACTATTTTGACAAAATTTCAGCCCTGAATCAGCCCCGGAACAGTCCCGAACAGTCCCACAAAAAATGCACTGTTGTGCACCCAATATGCGCCTAATACACTGCAGAAAACAGCTCCTGAATTGCGTGGGCTTAGGCTGTGTTTTGGTTTTGATTTTTCACTTGAAAATAGCCCCAACACAGCCCTAAAAAATTACAAAATATTCCCCAAAAAACTGGATTATAACATAACCAAATCGAGTTCTGTTTCACCAAGTGAAGAGTGGCAGTGAGTAAATCAAAACCTCACTGCCATGTACTTGTAAGAATAAGATGAAGATGGATTTGTTCGACACCACAAGTCTTCCGAGCTATGTCTCGTTACCAACGGAAACTTGTGTGGGGAAGACTCACAAAAACAATCCCTAAACTATTTAGAGATAAGTCACACAACAATATTTGTTCTTTTGATTTTTGTTTTTCTTATGTTCTTCTTTTTTCTTTTCTCAATAATTGAGAGGATTTGGAAAAGAAAATAATATGGAGGCTAGGTTAGAGAATGAGAGATACCAAAAAGAAAACCAAATTTTCTTTTTATACTTAGGGTTACTAATTTCAAAAATTAACAAACCCTAGCCTCCCCACCATAGCAATTTTCGGCCATATGGCTTTTTTTCTTTAATTTTGTAACATTAATCCTTTATTACTATAATAAAGGATATGTTACAAAAGTAAAAGGTGTAATTGCCTTTCATAAAGAGCAATTACTCAAACCATTCAAACACCTTCCAAAAATCATTTGGAAAATCAAAAATCAAATTTTATATTAATTTAAATTTATAAATAATATAATTTAATAATATGCATTTAATAATCATCAAATAATTATTAAAACTATATATAACCTATGCATTAATAATCATCAAATAATTATTAAAATTATTTATTAACCTTTTAATATATAGTATCAAGTATGACACATCAATATTATTAATCAAATAATATTTATACATATGTGAGTATATAATTGGACTACCCAATTATATTAAATCCGTTATAATCTCGAAATATTAATTAAGCTCTTAATTAAATATTCCGAATTATTAACTCCGGGTTATTCCATTAAAAATCTAAAGTTGCATTCTCGTTGCCGCAGATGATATATTAAGCAGATCCAAGTCGGTGTCCATCGATATAGTCACTACATACAAATTGACCATTCACGAGTATCTCATAATTAGAGCCGGGTCATAATATCCGTTATACCCCTCTTATTATTTATACCTTAAGTACCATTGATTCTCTAATGAACGATTTATTCATAACCATTATGAATATTAATCTTTCCATTCATAGTAGAAAGACTTGAGCGCTCGAACCGTTCAAGTACCGAATCAACCCTTAAGAAAGATACTCATCTACTTCTCGCAAGAAGGAGTGAACTCCATATCTATGTAAAACGTTCCCAGCTACACAACAGACCATGTCCCCAAAGTACGTAGCTATTGGTCGGGACTGCTACACCAACCTCACCTTTGTAAATCAAATGAAATAGCCTGCCATGTAGGAGTTCGTAGTAAACTCAAGATTAAGATCAATCCATATATGACCATCTAGTAGATTGAAATGACTTTCTTTGTTTAAAGGATTTTATAAGAATGTCATTTCCATCTGGGTCCAGTCCTATATGATCACATCATATAAGGTGCCTTCATTCTCATGTCTCTACATGGACGATCCCGGATAAAGGTCGCCATACAAATATAGAATGGACCGCAGCTATAGATAAACCACAAACAAAGTACATGTTTTGTTTGTTCTCTATGTACTATTTAAGATTACTAACTTCATACTTAAATCCTCTTGTGTATGACATTCATACACTAAGTCTGAAGGCACATAAGTAATCTAGGATAATCAAGATAATTTATAATATGCAAAATTAAAACAATACAGCTCTAAGGCATACATCTCAATAATCTCCCAATTGCACTAGAGCAAATGGGACATGTCACGTAATCCTAGACCATATAGTTGACCTTCAAACACTTTAGCCGACAAGGTCTTTGTAAACGGATCAGCCAGGTTCTCTGCGGATGCAATCTTTGTGACAATAATGTCTCCTCTCTGCACTATCTCCCTGATGAGATGATATTTCCTCTCTATATGTTTTCCCCTCTTGTGGCTTCTTGGTTCTTTTGAATTTGCCACTGCACCACTATTATCGCAATAAAGTGTGAGTGGTCTATTTATATCTGGAACAACTTACAGATCTCCCAAGAATTTATGGAGCCAGACTGTTTCCACGGCTGCTTTACAAGTTGTTACATATTCAGCCTCCATGGTGGAGTCAGCAATGCAAGATTTCTTTATACTCCGCCATACTATAGCCCCACCACCTAGGGTAAACACTGATCCAGATGTTGATTTCCTAGAATCGACATCTATCTGAAAATCAGAGTCTGTATGTCCCCTTAGGATCATATCATCACCGGAATATACAAGCTTATAACCTCTCGTTCTCTTAAGATACTTGAGAATGTGTTTCACAGCCACACATTGATCCAATCATGGGTTCGACTGAAACCTACTGACTACTCCCACCGTAAAATAGATGTCCAGTCTCGTCCATAACATAACATACATGAGACTACCAACTGCTGAGGCATATGAGATATTCTCATTTCCTCAACATCTTGAGGTGTCTTAGGAGACTGTTCCTTTGACAAATGAACTCAATGCCGATAATGCAGATTGCCTTTCTTGGAATTCTTATCCCAAATCGCACAAGGATCTTGTCGATATAGGATGCCTGAGACATAGCTAACAGTCGTTTCTTGCGATCCCGAAGTATATGAATCCCAAGAAAATAACTGGCCTCTCCCAAATATTTCATTTGGAATGGGTTAGCTAGTCAGGTTTTCACATCCGATAATATCTTTACATCATTCTCAATAAGTAAAATATCATCGACGTATAAAATAAGAAAAACCACATTCCCGTCAATGATGTGTTTGTATACACAAGGCTCATCAACATTTTACTCAAAATCATAAGACTTGATCATGGTATCAAATCTTATATTCCAAGATCGAGATGTCTGCTTAAGTCCATGAATGGACCTTTGCAGCTTGCAAACCTTTTGCTCTTGACCTTGGGCTATGAAGCCATCTGGTTGTATCATATAGATATTTCCATCAAGATTGCCATTCAAGAATGCAGTCTTGACATCCATTTGCCAAATATCATAGTCATAATATACGGCAATGGATAGAAGAGTGCGGATGGATTTTAGCATGGCTACTAGCGATAAAGTTTCCTCATAGTCAACTCTCTCTTTCTAGGTATAACCCTTGGCCACTAGCCTAGCCTTGAAGGTCTGCACCTTCCCATCTGCTCCCCTCTTTCTCTTATAGATCCACTTGCAACCTATGAGTTTCACCCTATAAGGTTGGTCTACAAGTTCCCAGACTGAGTTGGAGTACATAGACTCCATCTCTAGGTTCATGGCTTTGAGCCATTCCTCTTTATCAGAATCATCCATTGCACTACGAAAGGTGAATGGATCATCTATACCATCGCTAGATGCGACAACTTATACCTCTCCAACCTCAAGGTAGCGATCATGTTGTCGTACAACCTTCCCACTGCGTCTAGGTGGTAGATCATTCTGACGAACTTGCATCTGATGCTCAGATGTCAAAAGTGCTACGTATTTGTCAACTGTCATTGTCGATGGTGTGCTGGTCGAACCAGCAAGTAACTCCTCGAGTAACACTTTACTTCGAGGCTTGAACTCCCTCATATAGTCCTCCTCTAGAAACGTAGCATTTATCGATACAAACACTTGTTATCTTCAGGACTACAGAAAAATCCACCATAGTCTCTTTAGGATAGCCTACAAATAGGCACACCTGGGAACGTGGTTCCAACTTTGTAGTCTTATTCTTCAGCATATGTGATGGACAACCCCATATGCGGAAATATCACAAACTAGTTTTACGACCAATCCACAACTCTAAGGGAGTATTAGGAATAGGCTTAGATGGAACTACATAAGGATATACATTGTATTTTGTAACGCATATACTCTTTGAACTTTTCAAAAGTATCTGACTTGTGCTGCATTAGGTAAACATACCCATATCTAGAATAATCGTCAATGAATGTCACGAAGTATTCATAACCACCTCGACCTCTTACATTCATTGATCTGCAAATGTCCGAATGTATTAGCTCAAGTGGTTGACTGGCTCTTATACCTTTTCCAGTAAAAGGTCTCTTGGTTATTTTTCCTTCTAAACAGGATTCGCAAACTGGCAAAGATTCGAGCTTTAACTAGTTTAAGGCTCCGTTCTTTATCAATTTGTCTATCCGGTCAAGGTTGATATTACCAAGTCTAAGATGCCACAAATATGTGTCATCGTGAGAAATCTTTTACCGTTTAGTTTTAGGTTTCTCAACCTTAAACATTTCAGTGTTGATCAGTGGTTTATATGTTAACCATCTTAACAATATAAGTTATCTCCTAATTTCCTTTGCATATAAGTAATCCATTTTGAAATAATAACTATTATTATTAGATAAAATGGAAACCATATTGTAATAGTTTTGAAACAGAAATCAAATTTCTATGAGAAAATAGAAATAAACAACACTTTGTTTAAATTCAAATAACTTTTATTTGAAAATTGAAAACTGATAACTCCCACTGTTTTACTGAAACAACATCCCTTGTCCTAACTATCATAGTAAAGTCACCTTTAATAAGGTGTTTACTTATATCAAGTAGCTGTACCATTAGCCTTAGCATTCCCAGTTCCTTTCTTCTTCATCTTTGCAGATTTTGAAGACTTGGCAACATTTGCCTCAGTACTGGACTTACGAGGATCCACAAGCATGGACTCGTATAGGTGAGCTCATTAAGCAGCTGGGTCAACGTAAAAGTCAACTTGTTCATAACATAGTTGCTTTTAAACTGTAGGAAACTCTTTAGAAGAGTGTCCATTATCATGGTCACCTGGCTACACTCGTCAATACGAGCTCCATGGGTTTCAGCAGTGTTGAGATAGGTCATCATCCTCAAGAAGTGCTCTCGGACTGATGTTTCATCCTTCATCCTAGCATTCATTGCTGAAACCATGGCCTCATGACATTGATGCTCCAAAGGCTTCTCGAACATGCCCTGTAATGACTTCATCATCTGAGATGCTGAAGCCATAGGTTCATGCTTTGCAACAAGAACCTCAGACATCCCTGCTAGCAAGTAGCAGCAGGCTTTCTAATTAGTTACGACCCATTTCTGATAGGCATCGCACACAGTTTGGCCAGCATTTCTGGCCAGCTCGGGAGGACACTCCTCCGTGAGGACAAACTTTAGGTCTTCGCATACCAAGATAGCGTTCGTGTTACTTTTCCACTTAACATAATTTTCTCCCGTTAATTTATCATTTGAGAGTATGGAAATAATCGGAGAAACCATGGCCGAAAAATAAAATAAACATGCATTTAACATTCATTCATCACATATTAAAATCATCAAATAATTTTGGCATAAAATTAAACATGATGCATGCACCATGAATAACGAATAAGAAACCTAAGAGAATTACTATGCCATGAAAATCTATCATCCCACAAGTAAGTGCCGCCGTAGGGTAGGTCAAGTACTTGCATGATAGATCGAGACAATCTCTGTCGATTAATATATACGAGAATAACTTTTATTCCTATATTAACCAACTACCGTTTGATTCGATCAAGGAATTTTATTAACAGTTAATTATTCCTTTGTGAGTATGACCCGCCGTTTCGAGATTCTTGGACTTAACGAGTGAAGTGCCGCCATAGGGTAGGTCAGTTCACAAGATACATCTTGAATCCTTATCCTCTCGGAATCCAAACCTGATATTGACCCAAAATGGACACCATCCGTAAGGGGACAAAATCAAAGTCGTCTCGAGGCGCCTTCTGAATCTCACTTTTTCGGAGTAACAACGGAGATTGCGGGATATATTGTCGTATATCCCTCTCCCACTAACTATTTTGAGATTAAGGTTTCTATTTATAAAATATCTAATATTTTAATTTACCTAGTGTGAATAAATTTATGGCGGCTAAATCATAACTCTTATTTACACTAGGACACTATTAGTGACCTAACCAATTTTAACTCTTAAAATTTATATCACTAATTTCCATTAGTCTCTACTAATTGTATTACTCAATTAAACTAATATAATTCAGTGGTATTAGTGACCTATTATATTTTAACTTTTAAAATACTAGAACACTAATAGGTTTAAAAATTTATAATCCTAAAATGGTCAATATTTATATTAAACTATTTACTTAATCTTAGTGCGTTATAAAATCCAATGGTACGTGGAATTGTATCCCGAGTGCAGACCACATTACCGTCCATTCGGATTCAGTTATGGAATTTATGTCCGGGTTTCCATCCTATATACCAATGGAATTTATTATACACTAATTAAGCCCAATATATTATAATTCAAATTTTAAACCTTAAAACCAATTAATCCAATTAATTATATTTCCATGCATATCATATTCTAATTTAAATATTTTAAATCAGATAAAATCATATTTCATGTCTATAATGATAATGCATCTAAAGCATGTTATGGCATATGAAATGCAAGAGTAGACACCCTAAGCTATATGACATGTTATTCAAACAATTCGAATTAAACATACATATAACAAAAAAAAATTGCATTGACCGAGCTCTTATTTTTCCCTATACTAATCTAATTAGTACAAAAAATACCCAAGGCATCCCTTGGTCTTCAAATCACGCTCCAAGGTGGTGTTGGCTCCTTTTGCGACTTCGGTGCTCCAAGTTACAACAATTGAAATTTTTACAATGGAAAAATAAAATTACAACAATTGTAAAAAATGGCCTTATGGCCTTACATCCCAAAATCAAAACCAACAATAAAATAAGAGCCGGAAAAATTTACGACCAATGTAAAATCCCTTCATCACATGAAAAACAATTATTATTCATCATATGAATATTATTTTATTCCTACTACTTCTAAATATGCAAATCAATATTTATAACTCATAAAAACATATTAAAACAATAACTTTAAATGAAAAAAAGAAGGGTTAAAAATATTTTTCAACCTTGCTCTCGATGCCAATTATAGGAACCGTTTTCCTTGCGTAGCGGAAACGGTTTAGGCACACGGATCAGACTTGAAATTTTTTTTGGCCCTTCCCTTTGAACTACCGAATGGAACCAGTAGGTGCACTGAAATTTTGCTACTGTTTTTGACAAAATTTCAGCCTCGAATCAACCCCAGAACAGTCCCTGAATAGTCCAACAAAAACTGCATTGTTTTGCACCCAATATGCGTCCAATGCACTGCAGAAACAGCCCCTGAATTGCGTGGGCTTAGGCTATTTTTTGGTTTTTATTTTTCACTTGAAAATAGCCCCAACACAGCCCTAAAACATTACAAAATATTCCCAAAAAAAATTGGATTAAAACAAAACCAAATCGAGTTCTGTTGCACCAAGTAAATGGTGGCAGTGAGTAAATCAAAACCTCATTGCTGTGTACTTGTAAGAATAAGATGAAGATGGATCTGTTCGAAACCACAAGTCTTCCGAGCTATGTCTCGGTACCAACAGAAACTTGTGTGGGCAAGACTCACAAAAACAATCCATAAACTATTTAGAGATAAAGTCACACTATTTATACATAAAGTTACTAATTTCCAAAATTAACAAACCCTTAGCCTCCCCACCATAGCAACATTCGGCCATTTGGCTTTTTTTCTTTAATTTTGTAACATTAATCCTTTATTACTATAATTTCATAAAGAGCAATTACTCAAACCAATCAAACACCTTCCAAAAATCATTTTTGGAAAATCAAAAATCAAATTTTATATTTATTAAATTGTATAAATAATATAATTTAATAATATGCAATTAATAATCATCAAATAATTATTAAAACTATATACTAACCTTTTAATATATAGTATCAAGTGTGACACATCAATATTATTAATCATATTAATAATATTTATACATATGTGAGTATATAATTGGACTATCCAATTATACTAAATCTGCTATAGTATATCGAGCTAGCACGGGAACCAAATGGACCTACGGTTCCGAGCTCCAATAATCTCAAAATATTAATTAAGCTCTTAATTAAAAATTCTGAATTATTAACTCCGGCTTATTCCACTAAAAACCTGAAGTTGCACTCTCATTGCCGCAGATGATATATTAAGTCGATCCAAGTCGGTGTCCATCGATATAGTCACTACATACGAATTGACCATTCACGAGTATCTCGTAATTAGAGCCGAGTCATAATATCTGTTATACCGCTCTAATTATTTATACCTTAAGTACCATTGATTCTCTAATGAACAATTTATTCATAACTATTATGAATTTTAATCTTTCTATTCGTAATGGAAAGACTTGAGCGCTCAAACCGTTCAAGTACCGAATCAACCCTTAAGAAAGATATTCATCTACTTCTCACAAGAAGGAGTGAACTCCATATCTATGTAAAATATTCCCAGCTATAAAACAGACCATGTCCCCAAAGTATGTAGCTATTGGTCGGGACTGTTACATCAATCTCACCCTTGTAAATCAAAGGACATAGCCTGTCATGCATGAGTTCGTAGTACACTCAGGATTAAGATCAATCCATATATGACCATCTAGTAGATTGAAATGACTTTCTTTGTTTAACGGATGTTATAAGAATTTCATTTCCATCTGGGTCCAGTCCTATATGATCACATCATACAAGGTGCATTCATTCTCATGTCTCTACATGGACGATCCCGGATAAAGGTCGCCATACAAATATAGAATGGACCACAGCTATAGATAAACCACAAACAAATTACCTGCTTTGTTTGTTCTCTATGGAATATTTAAGATTACTAACTTCAGACTTAAATCATCTTGTGTATGACATTCATACACTAAGTCCGAAGGCACATAAGTAATCTAGGATAATCAAGATAATTTATAATATGCGAAATTAAAACAAACACTTTGATAAATGAATAATGCATCATGTTATTTCAAAAAATATAAAACGATTTACATAATTTGCAGCTCTAGGGCAGACATCCAAACAAAATATATCTCAATTTGCTCTGTATTTTACTATTTTCATCCCTAGTTGAATTCATTGAGTCTTGATATTATTTTTGATGGAGTTGGTGCTTGGAGTGCCAATCCGATTTGTACATTTTATTATTTATTAATAAAATAACTATATTTTTCATTTCATACCTTATAATGGTATTGTCATTATGCGTATTAGATTGATGTATAGATATGCTAAGAATGTCATCGACCTTAGAATATTTTTTGTTATTAGGTGTAAACTACTCTGTCATTATGCGTATTAGATTTATGTATAGATATGCTAAGAATGTCATCGACCTTAGAATATTTTTTGTTATTAGGTGTAAACTACTCTTAAAGTAAATATTTATAGTCATTGGTTTTGGAATATGGTCGAATTCCTATAACCTAGAAGACTAGCACATGTCGTATATTGGAAATAGAGTTCCAATGGTTTAACCCGATGTACCATGAGTTTTCGAAACTCGTATAGACATGTGGGTATTCGTTGAAGCAAATACTGAATGACTCATAGGTGATTCCTAATAGTTGGAAGTACACACCACCGTCAATAGGAATCTCCTCGAGTCGAGTAGCATATATAATCCTTTGACTATATGATAGCATTGATTTTGTGTGAGATCCTCCACACTTTGATGCCATGTATGTCAGAAACATTTCATGGTCTAGCCTCTAGATGTTCGTTGGGTGTGGACCGATACACTCAGTAATCAAGTGCGAAGCAAGATATGATTCGTCGGCCCATATGTGTATCATAAGGGGTTTAGGTATCCATGTGAGTTAAGTCACGATTCTTAAAGACTTTGGCCAAAGCCGATCACCTAGGGTGGATCACATCAATTGTAAAGAATTATTGACATGTCGACATGAGATGTGCGCCTTGGAAACTTGACGGTATATTCTATGTTTCCTAAGCACAACTCGGATAACCTACGATGGAGGGATATTTAAACATATGTGATGACTTTGACTTGTATAGTTCAGAAAGGTCATTCAAGTTCTTCACGAATTCGGAGGTGGCCGAATTGCGTACATATTACCTAAACTTATATGACGAACGTGTCTGAATTTAGAGAGTCACAATATGAAATATACTCGTTGAGCACTTGGGTAGCCGATTAATTTTGATAAAAGATAATATTCGATATTATAATTATCAACTAAGATAATCAAGTGTTATTGGATAACATTGATTATTTACTTTGACCTAATTGGATTAATTCAATAATTACACAAGGGCTTAATTATAAAATCATAATCATCTCTACCATTTGAGGATATTATGGTAAATGTAAGTATGTAATAATAGGTGGTTTTGGCTTGATTTAATTGTATTAAATCAAAGTAGCAAACATTTAACTAATTCATTTCCTAATCCTTGGCTTGATTTAATTGGATTAAATTAAAATGGGAGACAATGGAGATTAGTCACACCTAATTATACATATTTGGACAAATTGGATTAAACCCACTTAAAAGTTGATTACAATTTTTATTAATTAAAAATTGCCTAATTTTGCTATAAATAGCTAGCTTTATGAAGGTTTTAAATACAAGTTCCAATACAAGCAAATTCTTAGAGATTAGCCTAAGTTAGAGAAGTGTTTAGAGAAGCTTGTGAGGTCTCTACAACATTTCATATAGGGGAAATCAAGATTGGATCTTGAAGGAAGCTTGGAAGTATTGGAAACAAGATTGGATCTTGAAGTCAAGCTTGCACACCTTGGAGGTTCTCCAACAATTTCAACAAATGAGAAGTAGATTGGATCTTGCATCAAACTTACTAGGTAATGTTTGATCTTCTCCTAAGTTATGTTTATTTGTGTATTAGCGCATGATCACATAGCTTAATGTTGAATAAGGCTAATCAATTTGTTAGGATACTTTAGAAATATAAACACAACATCCTTGTAATTAGGTCAAAGATGTTCATGTTGGACATGGAACAAATAATTAGAGTTTGGAACTCTATATTAAAGCTTAGAGCTATGACTACTATTCTAGAATCACTTGACCACATTTGGGTGACCTAGAATTATTCACGAAAAAATTCTTATTGAGATTCTAATTTGGTTTGTGTATTGGATTCAAAATTTATGCAAGTGCGTATTTAGAATAAAATTATGTTTTTGTAAAAATATTTGATATTTTGAAAAACATGATTTTTAATCTATAACATGTGTTAATGTTGATTTTGAAATTAAAAATTAATTTTGGATGTTTTTGAAGTGTTTAGGGAAGACCGGAAGCAATTAAAAAAAACTGCTGGTTGGGCGCACTATGCGCGCAGCATTTTTATTTTTGTTCGTTCGGGAGCTTTCGGACTCCGATTCAGTCCTGGTTTTTTCCTATACACTCGTAATGGAATATAGTATTTCATTAAATGATTTAAAATTACACCCATACTTGATTTCTATGAGTTAGACCCATTTCCGCTGCCCGAGGTTTCGATCCGACCCTAGGGGTTCCACAACTACCCCAACAGAATGGTATCAATAGCAAAGGCTTAACCACACAACACATATTTTGAATCTATACCATAGTAATTTTAATTTAATTATGCATAAGACATATTAGATATGTATTGCATGTTTTAAATTAAAAATTTGACTCAATTAAGTTAATGACTTGATTGTCATAAATCTCCTGTGATTAGGTGATTACTTTTAAGTAATAGTATTAATAATGTTGGAGCATTATTGGATGGTTCGTCTTGTCAATACAGAGATGAATGAGTTCTTACTACTTATATCCAATATCGTCATTAGTGTGAGGGTATAAGTGCTTGGAACTTAGGTCGCTCCGGTAAAACATTCGATGTGGCGTGATGAGTTAACGTAGTCACCCAATATCATCATTAGTGTGAGGGTGTACATACAAAGCTCATTAGTGCACATTGACAAGTATATACCTAGAACACGTCTTAATCCAATATCGTCATTAGTGTGAGGATAAGAAACGGTTCAGGACCAAACCAGAAGTCACATGAAGTGATTGACCTTAGAGGTCAACCTAATGAGTTTACAAAGGCCAATATTATCATTAGTGTGAGGCTGGAGTAAATTTCATGGGATCCACTTCTCGCTATGAAATTTTGATAGTCAAATTTTTATTTTTCCGTTAAGGGAGATTACAGAATTACGTAAAGTAGTGGGAGGGCACTAATAGATTTAAAATTCCATAATCAATTAGTGTTATCACTTTTGAAATGAAAACAATTATGCTACTACTAAAAAATGTTGTCTTGTAGATGGCTGCCATTAATCCATTGATGAAACTTTTGGATTCCTATAAGCTAAAAGAAGCCGAGAACTATATCGAATGGGAAATGAACATATGCCTTATCTTGGAGTATGGAAAGTTGACTTATATCACGATCAATCCATTTCCTGTTGATATCGATCCTGACTCCACTCTAGAAGAACGAGAAACTTTTGATAGATGGAAGGATGATAACCTGAAGGTGAAATCCTACATCTTGGGATCGATGGTTCCAGATTTGCTGAGATAGTACATTGAAGTACCTGATGCTTGGAGCATCATGCGAACACTCAAGGAGTTGTTCGAGGCAAATCAAGAAATGGAACTTTATCGAAGGTCTAAGGAATTGTTCCGTGCTAAACTCAAGGAGGGAGGAGCTGTCAGGACTCATATTTTGAACATGATCGACCAGATTCGATATCTGAAATGATATGGCATTGTGTTTAATGAACGGTTGGGCCGTAATTTGATTCTGTCTTCTTTGTCTGGTTCTTATGCTGGTTTTGTATTAAATTTCCACATGCATTCGATGAAAGCCACATACAAAGAACTTCATAACATGCTACGCACGGTAGAGCAAGATTTGGAGAAAGGAAACCCCACACTGTATCTCCATGGTGGAGCTGGCTCTTCAAAGACTTATGGAAAGTCAAAGAAAATAAAGATGGGGAAGAAAAAGATATAAAAAAACTCCAAGAAGCGTAAAGGAACAAAACCGAAAGTAGCTTGTGACCAATGTCTACAATGCAAGAAGTCTGGACACTGAAAGAAGGACTGTCCAGAGCTAAAAGGAAAAACATGACCCTCAGGTACGCTTTGAATTTTTCCAATTATTGACATCTCATTAGCCTTAGATGCAAATAGAGGATGGGTGTTAGACATTGGCAGTCCTACTCATATTTTCAATTCCCTGCAGGAAATTAGGGTTAAAAGAAGGCTGAATAAATGGGAGATCCAGCTTAGAGTTGGCAATGGCGAGACATTGGATGTCAAGGCCATAAGAACATTTGTTCTAGATCTCCCAAATGGATGTAAATTGGATTTACATGACTTCTATTATGTTCCTTCACTTATCAGACAAATAATATCGCTGCCAATATTAGATAAAGATGGATATAAAATAAACATTAAGGATGAAACTTTATGTTTGTATGATAAAGAAAATTTATTGAAATGTGAATGTTCTTTATCAAACGGTCACTATGTTTTGGAAACATGTAGAGATATCTTTAATATAGAGAAAAATACAAGTAGGAAGTCTGAATTAAATAATAATGAATTATGGCATATGAGATTGGGCCACACAGGTGTTAGATGTCTATCCAAATTGGTAAAGGATGGTTTGATTGAAAATCTTACCTTAGGTCCTTATCTGATTTGTGAGTCACGTATCCAAGGAAAGATGACAAAGGCCCAATTTCAATGGTGTGGACATCGTGCTGGAGATTTACTGGAACTAATACAACGATGTGTGTGGTCCATTAAATCATACCACTCATGATGGTTCAACATACTTTGTGACTTTCGCAGATGACAAGTCTAGATATGGATATGTCTATCTGATGAAACATAAGTCAGAAACATTTGACAAGTTCAAAATATTCTGAAATGATGTAGAAAAACAAACCAATAAATTCATCAAATGCCTTAGATCAGATCGAGGTGGTGAATACATGAGTGAAGAATTCAGAAATTATTTAAGGGAGAATGGAATTCTCGCCCAATATAGCCCACCAGGAACACCTCAACACAATGAAATGTCTGAGCGTAGAAATCATACTTTATTGGATATGGTGCGATCCATGATGAGCTATACATATATTCCTTATTACCTTTGGGGTTACGCTTTACAAACTGCTACCTACATACTTAATAGGGTTCCATCGAAAGTTGTTTCTACGACCCCCATCAGATATGGTTTGGTAGAAATCCAAGTTTTAAGCATTTAAAGATTTGGAGTTGTCCTGCATACGTTAGAATTGCGCAGCGGGATAAATTAGCACATAGAAGGTATAAATATAGGTTCATTGGATATCCTGATAATTCCATGAGATATCAATTCTAAGATTCCGAGCAACAAAATGTATTTGTTATTCGCTTTGCAACTTTTCTTGAAAATAAATTTTTGAGAGAAAGTGGGAATTGTTGAGAGATTAAACTTGATGAGTTTGATCCCAACATTAAGGAACCTGAGATGGAACCAGAGATCCAAGTAGGTGAAGGATCTGCAACACAGGTTCTACGTAAGTCGAATATAATATCAAGGCCTCCTGAGAGACTGTTTTTAACATCTGATGTGAGCCTTGATGTTCTCCTCTTGGAGGAAACATATTCGACAACGTATACGAAAGTGATATTGGATATCGATTCAGGAAAATGGCAGGATGCCATGAAATCCGAAATGGATTCAATGTATGCCAATCAAGTCTGGGACTTAGTTGAAATTCCTGAATAAGTTAAACCTATTGGCTGTAAATGGGTTTACAAAAGGAAGCGAGGGCCCAATGGAAATGTGGAAACCTTTAAGGCCGGACTGGTAGCGAAAGGTTACACTCAACGTCCTGGGATTGACTATGAGGAAACTTTTTCACCAGTAGCCATGCTAAAATCTATTAGGATTTTTTTAGCCATTGTTGCATATCACGACTATGAGATATGGCAGATGGATGTGAAAACCGCTTTCCTAAATGGATTCCTTAAAGAGGATATCTATATGGAACAACCAGAGGGTTTCGTATCCAGTGAGACTTCAAACTTGGTTTGTAAGCTCCAAAAGTCTATTTATGGACTTAAACAGGCATCCCGAAGCTGGTATCGTCATTTTGATGAGATAATTAGATTATTTGGATTCATAAAAAACGATGAAGAACCATGTGTTTATAAGAAAGTGAGTGGGAGCATGATAGTTTTCCTAGTCTTGTATGTAGATGACATCCTTATCATAGGAAATAATATAGGGATGATGCAAAGTGTGAATGCCTACCTTTGCAAGAACTTCTCCATGAAAGATATGGGTGAAGCTTCCTATATACTGTTGGATAATATGACCCATAGCGTTACTATTTGCACAGATCATTGTGTTGCTGTAGCAAATTAACTATGTAACAAGGAAATTGCACTCTCGTCATTTGTGATTAGATCACCATAGATATATAAATGAAAGAGGTCCCTATGATTAGTTCCTGGATTGAGATGATATGAGACAGTTCAGTCCACGAAGGATTAATCATTAAATATCTCTAGCCGTAGTATTATCGAGACTGGACATCGATAATGCGGAATAGGCTAGTATTGCACTTGTGCGCGTTGTGAGGGCACAACGGCATAGTTCTCATATATATAAGTATTGGATACTTGTGCAAGTGCGATAGGAGGTCGTGTTTCACCGATGGTACGGGAAACAGCTTCGCTCTGGATAGACCCTTCGGAATCCCATTGGTATTATGACTAGGTGTCTATGGAAGGCCGAAATCAAGGTAGGTGTGTATAGTCTTAACCTGAGACTTACATCGCTAATACTTACGACAATCGGTAAACTTTGGTTTTGGTGGTGGGGTATCTTAACTGGTCTGTGTTCACCTCTTCTGGGTTTATCAGAGAGTCGTAGTGTATTGGATGTGATGTCAAGACGGAAGTATCACTCCAGTCATAGTGGAGATGATGTCACGCAGGATACGGTATTAGTGCTCTTAAGTGATGCGCATCCAATCGTGATATTATGACCAGGTCATGAATATCCGATTATAGAGACTAGTTACCAGACATCCGATATGTGTTTCGGACGGGGCAGACACTTATCCAGCCCCAGCCCTAACACGTGATTATCCGATACTGGGCCGATATGCACAATACAATTGTATACTACGCTTGATACAGATCTAGATATTCTTTGATGAATATGTCCGGAGAACTTGGGAAGACTTGGTGCTTTGCTAGGAGTCGACCTTGTCTCGTAAATCGGTAGAACGTAGTACTTGGTACGTACGTGATTCGGATACTCCGACGACCGTATTTCTGCCAGATTATCCGGGGATCTCATGGGTCGCTTCCCGATATCCACCGATGACGCATAACTCGCACTCTTAAATAATCTGGGATTATATAGAAGAGAGAGAGAATTAATCTAGGATTAATAACAGAGATATTTTATCCGGGATAAAATGTCGTCTAAAGAGAGAGAACGATTAATTTGGAATTAATCGATGAATTAATATATTCGATATATTAAATGAAATTAGATTTCGACGCGGAATTAAAATTGGATTTTAATTCGGGCAAACGAGTCAATTCGGAATTAATTCGTTAGCGACGTGAATAGTGAATTCGCTAGGCGTAATCATTTAATTACGACGCAACGGAAAATTCGTTAATTCGGAATTAGCGAAACCGAGCCCGGGATTGATTTGCGGGGCCCGCTCGCATTAATATCGTGTGGGGCCACATGTCAAATCAAGCGTCAAAATTAAATGTGATGTGACACATTACTATTTGCTTTATTAAAGTAAATAGTTAAAGTAAAAGGTGTAATAAGTAGTATTAATGGTAGCCTTTTAAAAGTTTGACTTTGGAAAAGTTTTATTAATTGTTTGTATATAATATATTTGTTTTTAGAAAACAAATTAAAGATATACAACTTTAATAAAATAAAACCATTAATAGACTACACCTTTTTAATAACTCACGTTTGAAACAATTAAAAACTCTCTCTCTTTGCTCACGTAGAGAGCAACTTTTTCTTTCTTCTTCTCTCGCCCAAGGGGCACAATTTGTTTCCTTCTTGGCAGTGAACTGCCGTTGATGACAGAAGCAAATGGGAAGCCAAGAGTGGTGTTTTGTGGTAAAACATCAAGTGCTAGCACACTTACGAGACTTGCGAAGGTGGTAGGGAGGTTCACCCATGAGTCGGGATCCGTCGGACGAGGCTTGGAGCTCCGTTTTCTCAGCTCAAAATCTGAAAATGGAGGCAGTGGACTGCTGCAGTTTGGCGCCCTTGGCAGTGCGTTTTTGGACTTTGTTTGTTGCCGATTCGACTCAACCAACCAATGTAAGTATTCCGCTACGTTCGTTGGTGGTATTCACGCATTATTTCATGTCTTGATTTGATCTTGGGACCTTAGAATAAACCAACAATGGCATCAAGAGCTAATGTTGCAAGCATGAAATTTGTAGGGCTTAAAATTTGGGTAAATGTTTGTTGAGCATGATTTGAATAAATTGTTTGTTTGAGTATGCTTATAACATGTTTATATTCATTTTGGTTGGACTAATTTGATGAAAAATGGTTTGGAACAATTTTTCCCCAAAAATATCATGTTGGCCGAATTTAAAGGTAATTTTGGGATCTTGGAATTTTTTCATTTTAATTTATTGGATGAGTTATAATGATAAAAGATGATGTTAATTTGAAGTCAATTTGATTGAATTTTGAATTGAACAAAAATCCCCAAAATCTTACCTTGGCCGAATTGGATATGCCCTAATGTTGTCTTGGTAATTTTGATTTTATGAACATTGGATGTGTATGAAATCATTCGGGAAGTTAATACGTTGTCGATTGTGTAATTAATCGGATTGAATTCAAATCGGACAAAATAACCTTCCTTGGCCGAGACTTAGAAGCATGTAATATGGGTTTGATTTTTCATTATGTGTGTTTGACATGTAATAATGAATTGAGTATGATTAATTGGACTAATTTAGTGTTTTGGAAATATTGATTTAGTCGATTAATCATATAATGCACTTTTGGTAATTAAATTGTGAAAATTGGATTTTGGATTTAATTAATTGGGCCTAATTTTGGAAATTAGAATTTAAAGTTGTAATGGGCTTATTAGGCTTGATTTATCAAGTTTGGTTTAGGCCAAGTGGATTGGATCCAATTGGGCCCAAAACCTTAACCATAAAGCCCAATTGCGACTTATGAACCTTTAATGTTTAATTGGGCCTAATGGGCCGAAATTGATTTCTAAGGCATTTTGGGTGATTCCACTATTGGGCTTTGGTTGCCGAAGCCCATGCCTAAAGAAATTAATTGAAGCCCATTAGACTTAAATTAAATTGACGTTGGACGTTAATCGGACTTTGAGTCCCGACGCGATTGAATTTGAATTTAAATCGTAAAAGGTTTATTAAAATAAAGTGCAATATTTAATTTGGAATTGAATAGTGAATTAGTATTAAATACATGTTAAATTAGATTTAATGATGTAGTTTAATTTAATTCATGAATTCGTACTTTAAGTACTTATTCGCAAAAACGAGTTTGACTCGAACAAAATCAAATCGTTTTTTGAACATTGGATGATCACTTAATTATCAGATTAATTAATTTGATTAGATTGATTGATAGCATGCTTATGTGTGTGAATACGTGGTTGTGTTGAATGAATAATGTATATCGGATGGATATTAGATGGGTGGGCAATTTTAGAAATTGTTGTAATAAATTCGATTTATTAAATTGGACCTGCGTGTCCAGCCTTATCACCTTCTTTCTCTTTGTATTCTCTTCTCACCTATTCCCCTCCATGTATATGAGGTTTCTTTAGAAGTGTAGTGTAACGGGTAGAAGTAGTACAAGTGCTAGCTTGAGTGAGAAAGGGAGAGATTTGATCTAGGATCAATGTGTAAAGTATCCATCCGCATATCATTATTATTTTATTTCATACTCGCTTTATTATGTATTTAGAATGCATGTTTAAGGGTGTATGATGATGAGACCTAACAAAGATAATTAAATTGGTAGCCAATTTGCACGCGAAAATCCCTCAATCTATATTAAGCGATTATCCTTCCATTGAATGATTCTTGTTCAAGATCCGAAGTTGGCATTGGTTTGTTTTTGACCAAAGTCAAGACCTTTGTCAATCAAGGATGTACTTGAATCATGAGAGTTTTGTTGCATAATCGGTGTCTTGTCCAAATCGTGATTTTTATTGGCCAAAGTCAGATCACTTTTTGTCCAATGACATTGATCGAAACTTTCCTCGTTAATGGGTCCCGCTTAACTGGAATCATTAGGTTTGTTTTTGGCCAAAGCCAAGGCCTAGATGATTCAGAGGATAGGGTTAGGAAAATGTATTAGATACATTGACATTATACATATGTTTCGGACTTGGATGTCCACCTAACCGGATCTAGGAATTGGATGAGATCCAATTGATCTGTGAGATCTACCTAGTTGAATAGCATACCTTTTTTATTGGCCAAAGTCAGGTTGTGTGTTATTTAATAGGATCCTAGCCCACTAGGAAACACGGTTTCCCGAGTACTCCACAGAGGGTTAGAGACTCGACGAAAAATAGTGGGAGGCAAGTATTGAATTTGCAACATTCGTTCGAATACTCGCTAAACACGCTCATTTTATTTTACTCGTCATATTAATCAAAAGTATTAGTCGGACTAATATTTTATGTTGTTTTAAAATATATATAGTTGGACTATATACAAACTCATTCAATTATAGTTGATTTTGTAATTGGATTATAGTAATCAATATAATTGAATTAAATGATAGTTGATTTTATAATGGGATTATAGTAATCAATATTAAAATTATAGTTGATTAAATATTGGATTATTGTAATCATTATAATAAATAGTACCTTAATAATTTGATAAATAGTTGGACTATTAAAATCAAGTAAAGAATTGAAAAGGTTGAATATTTAAAATATATAATCCTTGGATTAAATGTTTTAAATGATTTAATTTTCAATTGGGAATTAATAATAGGTTAATTTATTTGATAAAATAACTTATTATTACTAAGCCCATAATTAAGCAAATAGTAGAGCATAAAGTCTTTGGAAGATTTATGTGATGATGACTTTAGTGCTTAATTAATATACTTACAATAAATCTATCTTTAGATTTAAAAGTATTAAAATTGCAATTAATAATTCTTGGAGAATTAATTGACTATTCTAGTGGAGAAAAGTCAAAGTTTGCAATTGGGCATGTAGCACAAGGTGCACATCGTTTCGATATTCCGAAACCCAAGGCTTGGGCAAAGGTTGTGAAATATTGAAAAGGATAATTAACATATCCCAAAGTGACTACCATTTGGATATGGAAGACACGAAGGAATTAAAGATAGGGCGAGGCTCTAACTTTAATAAAAAAAAAAAAAATATATATATATATTATATTTGTCAAAGTTATGTTCACTACTAGTATTGAAATTGAATACTTAGTGTGGTACATAAAATATATGTATTGACGTTCAGAATCCGCTGTGAGCTGGATACTGGCTTCAAGCCGAGATTTCTCTGCGAATCGGAAACGGGACGAAAGTCGCTGTTTCGACCGTAGATACCTAAGTTTAGGAACTACCCTTTGGGTATGTACTTAAATTAGGAAATGTTATAATGTAACTAGTTTAACTAGAGACATTATCTCTATATCAGGGTTTAATCCGATACGGATAAAACCTTTATATTCTAGAACACTAAAGTGTTTCATTATATAAAGATGATACTGAGATAAATAACATAATTTATATTTTGAATATAATAAAATCTCAAACATATAAAATGACAAAAATAGCTCAAATTGATTTGATCAATGGAGACTTATTTGTGGCATTGTTGTCTGGGACACAATTAAACAAGACTCGTATATCCACACTTTTAAAGAGTGGGTACTAGGACTGATTTGACTATTCAAATAAGGTCTACGAATCTAGTTTATTAGGTTAATACCTAAAATACTATTAACTTGGTAATAGTAAAAGGGCCACCGATCTGTTAGCCCTATTCATGGTGAAGTTAGTGGGCACATATCTAGCTAGGCTAGATGTTAACATGAATATTTCGTGACCTTAACGGATGTGACATCACGTTATGGTTATGTGTTTCTTTTGAAGAACACAGATCGGAAACTTTAGAGTTTCGACACGAAGTAGACAAACAGATCAGCTATAGTATTATTCTGCCACGGTAAAACCGTAATGGAAAATACTTAAGCAGTAAGTTTCATACGTAATGAAAGAGTACGGTATTCTTTCATATGAGGACTCCTCCCGAGACACGTCAGTTAGACGGTGGTGTCCGAACTAAAACCCGAATTTTGTTGGACATGATAAGGTTTATCACGAGTCGCTCTGAGCTACTATTTCCTTCAACAGGATATGTATTAACAGTGCAAAACTTATTTAGAATAAGGTTCCATATAAATCTGTTTGACAGATATCATATAGGATATGAACAGGGAAGAAACGAGGTTTCTCATTCCTGATAATTTGGGTATGCCAGGCATAACGTTTGGATGATACCAAACTAAAAGACCCAATTGGATAAGTGCCAATATAGGTTATCCTAAGGGAAACCTTAAATATAGTACTTGTAAATCCCACATGAGAACAATGTAATTGTTGCTCACCATGCGGTTTTCCTGAGAGGAATACCGATATGCAGTGGTCAGTGGGAGGATAGTGATACTCGATGAAAATCGGAGTGATACTGTTCTAGGCACGAAGTCCGTAATGGAACACAAATAGTTCATCTATGATGAATCTATACCATTAATCTTCAAATACACAAGAAATGAGTAGATCGGATAGAGTCAGAAAACAACCTAGGGTATGGGTTTCTGATCTAACTTCATAAAGATGTCAATCTTCTGAAGGTGCACCATCCGACTACGTTATGAGGAAGTGATACGAGGTATCGACTCCCTATTATGGCAAAGTGCCATGAGTCCGAAATGGATTCCATGTATAACAACTATGTTTGGATACTAGTTGTTGTACCACAAGGCGTTGTGCCTATTGGTACTATAAACGTCTTCAAGGAAGACATACATGGAAGGCAACATACCAACGTGCAAAGCTAAGCTTTTGACGGAAAGGTATCGTTATCAACATTATGTTAATAACGGTTCAACCTTTTTACCTGTTGCCATGGTAAATCCATTTTGAAGATGCTTGTTGATAACTGTATATTTCATTTATGAAATATGTCAGTTACAAATCAAAATCGCTTTCCTGAAAAGGAAACCTTTTGGAGGATGTTTACAACATCCTGACGATTTTGTATAACCGACAAACAAGGTTTGCGGGTTATTCGATCCATGTTTGGATTGATGCAAGCATATGGTTCTTGGAACTGACGTTTTGAAATAATCATAATGGTTTATGATTTGACTCAAAACGAAATAATTCTTGTGTATATAAGGAGGTTAGTGGGAGAGCGCACTGACAAGTATATTCCCATAAAGCTATTGTTGAAAGCTTGGCTTTCAATAGAAATTCTCCGTAGAATTCTGGGGAGTAACAACCTTTATTAGAAGAATAAAGATCTACTGGGATAGATTTGGAGTTGTTAACACTCTCTGGGAAATTGTACATTTAAAATGTACTTGTATTGGTGTCTCATACGCTTCAAGCATATGGAGTCACAATCAGGTCAATCCAAGTGACAGTCACTGGATTGAAGTTAAGAACATCTGTTAGTATCTCAGAGAACTAAAGATGCTATCTTAAACTATGGAGAAGGAGAACTTGAAGTGACTGGGATCACTGCAGCAAGTTTCCAAACGATTAAATACTGCGGTACTATAAAGTTTGAATAACGGGACAGTGAGCTGGAAATCTTCCTAGCAAGATATCTGTTTCCGAATAACAACAATGCGGATTATTGATGCAGCTGAGGCAGCAATAGAAGCCATTTGGATCGATAAAAAATCTAATTAGATTAGATATAGTTCTGTTAGCGGCTGAGCTAGGCGTCAGCACAGGCTAAGGAATTAAAGGTCTCATCGACGATCCAGATATATACTTCTATATCATCTGATTCGTTCGGATCATACATCGTGGCGATGTGATGATCGTATAAATCGCGTCAAACAACAAATCCGCTGACGAAAACTTTCCTCAGCAATTTGAGCGAACCTACATAGTTCGGGTGTAGGACACTCGAGTGACTGGCTATGTGCCAAGTGGGAGATTGTTGGATAATATGACCCATAGCGTTACTATTTGCACAGATCATTGTGTTGCTGTAGCAAATTAACTATGTAACAAGGAAATTGCACTCTCGTCATTTGTGATTAGATCACCATAGATATATAAATGAAGAGAGGTCCCTATGATTAGTTCCTGGATTGAGATGATATGAGACAGTATCAGTCCACGAAGGATTAATCATTAAATATCTCTAGCCGTAGTATTATCGAGACTGGACATCGATAATGCGGAATAGGCTAGTATTGCACTTGTGCGCGTTGTGAGGGCACAACGGCATAGTTCTCATATATATAAGTATTGGATACTTGTGCAAGTGCGATAGGAGGTCGTGTTTCACCGATGGTACGGGAAACAGCTTCGCTCTGGATAGACCCTTCGGAATCCCATTGGTATTATGACTAGGTGTCTATGGGAGGCCGAAATCAAGGTAGGTGTGTATAGTCTTAACCTGAGACTTACATCGCTAATACTTACGACAATCGGTAAACTTTGGTTTTGGTGGTGGGGTATCTTAACTGGTTCTGTGTTCACCTCTTCTGGGTTTATCAGAGAGTCGTAGTGTATTGGATGTGATGTCGAGACGGAAGTATCACTCCAGTCATAGTGGAGATGATGTCACGCAGGATACGGTATTAGTGCTCTTAAGTGATGCGCATCCAATCGTGATATTATGACCAGGTCATGAATATCCGATTATAGAGACTAGTTACCAGACATCCGATATGTGTTTCGGACGGGGCAGACACTTATCCAGCCCCAGCCCTAACACGTGATTATCCGATACTGGGCCGATATGCACAATACAATTGTATACTACGCTTGATACAGATCTAGATATTCTTTGATGAATATGTCCGGAGAACTTGGGAAGACTTGGTGCTTTGCTAGGAGTCGACCTTGTCTCGTAAATCGGTAGAACGTAGTACTTGGTACGTACGTGATTCGGATACTCCGACGACCGTATTTACTGCCAGATTATCCGGGGATCTCATGGGTCGCTTCCCGATAATCCACCGATGACGCATAACTCGCACTCTTAATAATCTGGATTATATAGAAGAGAGAGAGAATTAATCTAGGATTAATAACAGAGATATTTTATCCGGGATAAAATGTCGTCTAAAGAGAGAGAACGATTAATTTGGAATTAATCGATGAATTAATATATTCGATATATTAAATGAAATTAGATTTCGACGCGGAATTAAAATTGGATTTTAATTCGGGCAAACGAGTCAATTCGGAATTAATTCGTTAGCGACGTGAATAGTGAATTCGCTAGGCGTAATCATTTAATTACGACGCAACGGAAAATTCGTTAATTCGGAATTAGCGAAACCGAGCCCGGGATTGATTTGCGGGGCCCGCTCGCATTTAATATCGTGTGGGGCCCACATGTCAAATCAAGCGTCAAAATTAAATGTGATGTGACACATTACTATTTGCTTTATTAAAGTAAATAGTTAAAGTAAAAGGTGTAATAAGTAGTATTAATGGTAGCCTTTTAAAAGTTTGACTTTGGAAAAGTTTTATTAATTGTGTTGTATATAATATATTTGTTTTTAGAAAACAAATTAAAGATATACAACTTTAATAAAATAAAACCATTAATAGACTACACCTTTTTAATAACTCACGTTTGAAACAATTACAAACTCTCTCTCTTTGCTCACGTAGAGAGCAACTTTTTCTTTCTTCTTCTCTCGCCCAAGGGGCACAATTTGTTTCCTTCTTGGCAGTGAACTGCCGTTGATGACAGAAGCAAATGGGAAGCCAAGAGTGGTGTTTTGTGGTAAAACATCAAGTGCTAGCACACTTACGAGACTTGCGAAGGTGGTAGGGAGGTTCACCCATGAGTCGGGATCCGTCGGACGAGGCTTGGAGCTCCGTTTTCTCAGCTCAAAATCTGAAAATGGAGGCAGTGGACTGCTGCAGTTTGGCGCCCTTGGCAGTGCGTTTTTGGACTTTGTTTGTTGCCGATTCGACTCAACCAACCAATGTAAGTATTCCGCTACGTTCGTTGGTGTATTCACGCATTATTTCATGTCTTGATTTGATCTTGGGACCTTAGAATAAACCAACATATACTATGTATAAGGCTCTACCGAGATAGAGTTAGGAAGCTTATAGGGTTGTCACAATCGACGTACATAGACAAGATGATAGAAAGGTACAGTTTTACCAACTTCAAGGCAGCACCTTTCTGATACGGCATACATCTTTCGAAGAAAATGGCACCTCAAACTGAGGAAGAGAGAGTTAGGATATCTAACTTGCCATATGTTTCTTGCATTGGAAGCATAATGTATGATATGTTATGTATTAGACTCGACATTGATTTCGGTGTCAGTGTGACCAGCCGATATCAATCTGATCCAGGTAATGATCATTGGACAGCCGTGAAACATATCCTAAAATATCTTAAAGGCACCAAGGATAAGTTTCTGATATATGAAGAAGTTGAGCTACAAGTTAAAGGTTATACAGACTCCGACTTCCAGGGAGATCCAGATGATAGAAAATCTACATCAAGATACATATTTACCCTTAACGGTGGTGCGATTAGTTGGCGTTTTTCAAAGCAAGGCTCAACAGCTGATTCCACCACTGAGGCAGAATTTATAGCGGCTTCAGAAGCTGCTAAAGAAGCTGTTTGGATTAGAAATTTTATCACATAACTTTACATCGTGCCTAGTATTGTGGATTCTATCCCATTGTACCGTGATAATAACGGAGCCATCGCGCAGGCTAAGGAGCCGAGGGAGCATTCCAAGTCTAAACACGTGGAAAGGAAATACCGCGTAATTAAAGAGATAATTGAACGAAAAGACATTTTAGTCTTGAAGGTTCAAGGACAAGACAACATAGCAGACCCGCTTACAAAGGCCCTACCTCCTAAGTTATTCAATAAACATGTGGAGGAGATAGGACTACGGTACCATCCAGATTGGCACTAAAAAAGTGGGAGTTTGATGGAGTTGGTGCTTGGAGTGCCAATCTGATTTGTATATTTTATTATTTATTAATAAAATAACTATATTTTTCATTTCATACCTTCTAATGGTATTGTCATTTTGTGTATTAGATTGATGTATAGATATGCTAAGAATGACATCGACCTTAGAATAGTTTTGACTCTAGGTGTAAACTATTCTTAAAGTAAATATTCCTAGTCGTTGGTTTTAGAATACGGTCAAATTCGTATAAACTAGAAGACTAGCACATGTCGTATATTGAAATTTGAGTTCCAATGGTTTAACCCGATATACCATGAGTTTTGGAAACTCGTATAGACATATGGGTATTCGTTGAAGTGAATATTGAATGACTCATAGGTGATTCCTAATAGTTGGAAGTACACACCACCGTCAATAGGAATCTCCTTGAGTCGAATAGCATATGTAATCCTTTGACTATATGATATCATTGATTTTATGTGAGATCCTCCACACTTTGATGCCATGTATGTCAGAAACCTTTCATGGTCTGGCCTCTAGATGTTCGTTGGGTGTGGACCGATACACTCAGTAATCAAGTGTGAAGCAAGAAATGATCTGTCGGTCTATATGTGAACCATAAGGGGTTTAGGTATCCATGTGAGTTAAGTCTCGATTCTTAAAGACTTTGGCCAAAGCCGATCACCTAGAGTGGATCACATCAGTTGTAAAGAATTGTTGACATGTCGACATGAGATGTGCGCCATGGAAACTTGACAGTATATTCTATGTTTCCTAAGCACAACTCGGATAACCTACGACGGAGGGATTGTTAAACATATGTGATGACCTTGACTTGTATAGTTCAGAAAGGTCGTTCATGTTCTTCGCGAATTCGGAGGTGGCCGAATTGCGTACATATTAGCTAAGCTTATATGACGAACATGTCTGAACTTAGAGAGTTACAATATGAAATGTACTCGTTGAGCACTTGGGTAGCCGATTAATTTTGATAAAATATAATATTCGATATTATAATTATCAACTGAGATAATCAAGTGTTATTGGATAACATTGATTATTTACTTTGACCTAATTGGATTAATTGGATTAATTCAATAATTACACAAGGGCTTAATTGTAAAATCATAATTATTTCTACCATTTGAGGATATTATGGTAATTGTAAGTATTTAATAATAGGTGGTTTTGGCTTGATTTAATTGGATTAAATCAATGTAGCAAACATTTAACTAATCCATTTCCTAATCCTTGGCTTGATTTAATTGGATTAAATTAAAGTGGGAGACAATGGAGATTAGTCACACTAATTATACATATTTGGACAAATTAGATTTAGCCCACTTAAAAGTTGATTACAACTTTTATTAATTAAAAATTGCATAAGTTTTGCTATAAATAGCAAGCTTTAGGAAGGTTTTAAATTCAAGTTCAAATACAAGAAAATTCTTAGAGATATTAGCCTAAGTTAGAGAAATATTTAGAGAAGCTTGTGAGGTCTTTACAACATTTCATCTAGGAGAAATCAAGATTGGATCTTGAATTGAAGCTTGGAAGCATTGGAAACAAAATTGGATCTTGAAGTCAAGCTTGCACACCTTGGAGGTTCTCCAACAATTTCAACAAAGGAGAAGTAGATTGGATCTTTCATCAAGCTTACTAGGTAATGTTTGATCTTCTCCTAAGCTATGTTTATTTGTGTATTAGATGCATGGTCACATAGCTTAATGTTGAATAAGGCTAATCAATTTGTTAGGATACTTTAGAAGTATAAACACAACATGCTTGTAATTAGGTCAAAGATGTTCATGTTGGACATGAAACAAATAATTAGAGTTTGGAACTCTAGATTAAAGCTTAGAGCTATGGCTACCATTCTAGAGTCACCTGACCACTTTTGGGTGACCTAGAATTATTCACGAGACATTTCTTATTGAGATTCTAATTTGGTTTGTGTATTGGATTCAAAATTTATGCAAGTGTGTATTTAGAATATATTTATGTTTTTGTAAAAATATTTGATATTTTGAAAAACATGATTTTTAATCTATAACATGTGTTAATGTTGATTTTGAAATTAAAAATTAATTTTGGATATTTTTTAAGTGTTTAGGGAAGACCAGAAGCAATTAGGGTAAAATACCATAATTGCTTCAGCTCACTGGAAAGTTAGTGAGCTGAAGCTTTGAAAGAAAAAAAAAATGACAGCTGGGTGCACTGTTGCGGCGCGTACGCGCTGGGTGCATAGCATTTTTGTTTTCGTTCGTTCGGGAGCTTCCGGACTTCGATTCAATCCCGTTTTTTCTTTTACACTCGTAATGGAATATAGTATTTTATTAAATGATTTAAAATTACATCCATACTTGATTTCCATGGGTTAGACCTATTTCTGCTGTTCGGGGCACCGATCCGACCCTATGGGTTCCACAACTGCCACAACAATATAACCTATAAAATACACCTAAAACACATCAAAACGCTCATAAATCTTGAAATACACATAAAATATTAAGAATAATGGACGAGAAATATATGTATATTGACTACTCATCACACCCACAAACTTAACATTTTGCTAGTCCTAGAGCAAAAAAAATTAAAATAAAATAAACAAACTAAAAATAAATTAACCTAAGCCATTTTTGTAGGGATCACGATTTCATTTAGCGTAAGAAAAAAGTCTTTAAACCCCTAGATAGCCCTAGTGGATGATTTATAATCTCGTGAGGGCTTACAGCGACGACACCCAAAAATGTCATTCAACATGCACATACAATCATAAATAATAATAAACCACATAAAACAGTCTTGGTAGTTACACATAATATTGTAGTCAAAGAATGTCTACCAATAAAATCAAAGAGCCTTCAAAGTACCCAACAGAATTTAAATCCAAGTTCTTGAATAAGTCATTTAAGCCAGGCTCACAGTGTGTGTGTGTGTATGGGTTCGGTCATAGATCAAATCTTAAATAAGATAACTTGGTGATTTCGTCTCAAAAATTGGGATCTGATGGGTCTAACCAACCTAAATATCTCAAAAGTACTACGTAATTTCCTATTAAGCTCGATATAGTATGACTTCTCTTTTTCTTTATCTTTTGATTCACCTACCTTTTAAGGTAGCATTTCTTCTTATAGTTGTCCAAACACTCGTCCATGGGTCTTTTCATGCTTATCGGTTATAAATGGTTTATCTTTTTTATTTTTTTCTAAGTATTTTTTCTATTATTTTTAATTTTTTTCAAAAGATCTTTCTTTCTTTCTTTTTCCCCCAACCATACCATATATAATAAATAATTACAAACAGAGACAAATATCTAAGCAAACAGTCATTCACCTTCAAACAATTTCCGTAACTAGTCACTTTGTCAACTGCATAGGTTCCTACTGCTAGAAACCTACTTTTAAGTGTTTACGAGTCTAATCTATATCACATACTCAAGGTATCAGATAAAAGTCAATTGGATACTTATCCTTTCTAAGATTTCATCTTAAAGTAAACGAACTCATCATTAGACTTAAACTTCACTACATAGAACTAAAAAAAATCGATTTTTATTTTATTTTTTGAATAAATAAATAGCAGGACTAACACTAACATGCACACACCCCCCAAAATTAAAATATGTATTGTCCTCAATGTAAGATGAGCGTAAATAAGAAAAGAGTGAGGAGCAACACTATTATGCATGGAGTTTATCAAGCTTCTGTTGGTTTGAATTTGGCTACGCTGGGTGTATGTGTTGCGCTAGTACATGCATAGATAAACATTCAAACTATTACACAAGTAAATAAAATAAAACAAAAGTAAATAAAATAAAAATTAAATGTGTGGATTGTCTCCCCGCTAGCGCTAAGTTTAACGATTTCAACTAGACATTCTCTAAAGATCTTTAAATAGGCTTCAATGTGGCTTTATATGTCCTAGATAGGACATTGTCATGGGCATTAGTCTTCAAGTGCCTCTTCCAAAAATGAGGCGGCAAATAGAAATCTTTTCCACTCAGTGCCTATGCTACATTCTTCAACCTTTTGTGCCATTCTGTCAAGGTTATAGACAATATCTATGATGCTAGCTTCTCTTTGTTGTGATGTGTCCTCTAGTGTCAAAAGATTTTCAATAGGCTCACACTACTACTCTTGCCTAACTCGTTATTCCACCACTTCCCATATATGCACTTTCGAATTTCTTCGTTTAGCTCTTTATGAGACATTTACGTGATACACGCTTTAAGATTGCTAGTTTGAGAGTCATGAGTAAATGCATTTTGAATAACACCATTTACTATGTTTATCTTAAAGCTCTCATCTTGCTTTTTTGGTGTAGAGGTTATGGTTTGCTCATCTACTTGTACTTCCTCATGACAGACTAAGATGACATTGCCGAATTCTTTCCCTTCTCTCTTGGAGTTGTCTTCTTTGTTACTTGGGAAAGTTCCTAGTGGCCTTCGTTTCGGGTTGTCGGCTAATTCTCTTATTTGGGCTTCCAGTCTTTTTAAGGATGATGCCTGACTCTGAAAGAAGACATTAAATTTAGCTTCCCGCTTCTTGAGCATGGCAACAATTCATTCCTCCATAGATGGTTTTAATTCTTGAAAGGATTCTTGGGTTTGTGGTGGATAAAAAGATATAATGGTTCAGTGGGATATACATGACCTTCATTATTGGGCCATATAGAATGCTGATGGTCTTGCCACCCTGGATTATAATTGAACGTGCAATGACCACTCGGGTGGTTGCCCCCACATATCTCACATCTCATCATTGTGCTCTGAAAAGCTTGAGCATACATTGCATTATTTCTTTCTGACATCTACTGATAAGTATTGGCTTGGTAAACAGATCTCAGAAAATCAGACTGTTCTCACCAACATGAGGTATATCATAATCTCTTAAAGCTCTTAGTTCTCCCATCGTCCAATGATACTTCATTGTCCAACCACTTGAAATCAAAGGAAAAAAAAAGATAAAAAGGAAAATAAGGGTGTTTAGCTAAGCAAATAGAGTGTTATTCTAATATTAGTAAAGAAAAATAAAATAAATTCATGGCAACAGTGTCGAAAACTTGATCATGATTTATACTGCACGCAAGTGCACATATCGCTCAAGTAATACAGTGACAAAAGTCGGATATCATACCTACAGATACTTATTATTTCTCTAATCAATATCAAGACCAACCTATTTAACTTAACTAAACTATTGGGTGAGAAGAGGAGCGAATAATCTAAAATTAGCTGAAAATAAATAAAGAGCAAACAATAATTTTGGAGAAAAACTTTATGCACGAGAAGAATTTAGGGTTGTAACTAGGGATGGCAACGGGCCGGGCTTTGATAAGACCTGTCCGAGCCCGGTAAAAAAATTTAGGCCCGGGCCTGATTTTTTATTATAAAAAAATATAAATATAAAAAGTTTATTATATAAATATATATATTTTATAAATAAAAAATATTTAATTATTTATTTTAATCCCGGGTCGGGCCGGGCCCAGGCTTTTTTCGTTGAGCCCGGCCCGTATAGTTGTAACTTCACTTAAGCACGCACACGTTGGGTTCATGCATTTTTCATTCAATTGGGTTGTTATTATAAATTATTAACCTAGAACACTAAACTATCTACAAGCCTCTTTCGATGGTAAGGTATAAATACTCAATTTAAATCAAATTCATTAAGATCGGGTTATAATTTGGCTACGCATGCCCTGCATGTATATTTTATATCATAAATGAAAATCTATTCAAAAGAACTAAATGATCATGCGATATTATTCCCATGTCTAACCCAAATTCCCTCCGTCGAGTTCCTATTTTACCAAGACTAATTTATTATTAGCCAGATAAATAAAATAAGCATCAAAACATAGAGAACAATAAATAATAAATAACAAACCCAAAGGAATCAAAATATGTAATTAAATTAATTAAACATGCTTAAGATTCATCACAACCCTTCATGAATGATTTAATTACTCATGATATTCAATAAAAACAAGCTAATCAAGGATACAAAATAAGGACTCATAAAATATAAGCTAAAGAGAAAATGAAAGAAATAATTATTGTTTGCAATCTTCGCTTTCAAACACAGCACTAGTTGAAGCACTCATCCTTACATTGCTCTATGTATTCTTCTACGGTATGAACTCCAAAATTATGTTATTCGATATTTTTTTGGTATTGGACAAACTAGTACTTATATAAAAGGTCCAGAGGGTATTTCCTCATTAAAAATTGGATGCAGGATGAATTTGGGCTGCATTTGCTGTGTCGCGACGCGCTAAACGCGTCACGACTTCCTCTTGCTTCAATGTCTCGCATCGCAACGCTCCTTCATGGGCGTCGCAATACGCCAATTTGTCACTGAAGTAATTACAATCTACATGAATTTTATTCTTTAGCACGTCGAGATGCGTAATTAGAGTCGAGACGTGCGTTTTGACCTGTTGGCGACTTGGTCGAGTAATTAGATTTTGATGATGCAACGAGAATGAAGTCTTCGACGCATAAATACGAAGTAATACAAAAAGATGTCGAAGCATATGTGGTGAAGAGCGAGAATGTGAAGACTTGCGGCAAATTGAATATTATATTGTGAAGTCTTAGCTTATGGTTCTCATTGTAATGTGAATTGTAATATTCAAGTGCCTAAGCTCATAAGGATCATGCACATTCACTTATATGCATTAGGTTCATGTACAAAATGAATTAAAACCTTCATATCTTCATTTTGGTACAGAGACCGGTATACCGGTCTCTTACCGGTGTCCATACCGGTGAAATGCTGAGGATTGCATGCTCACTGGAACCGGCATGACCTAAACCGGTCAAGCCTTCACACTACACACTCACTGGAACAGGCACGGATAATATCAGTCCCCATATCGGTTAGCATACCGGTCTAACGACTAGTTTCTCCCAAAGATAATATATCCGTTAGAGACCGGCATACCGGTTACCATACCAGTATCAGTAGAGAAAGTTGGGACTGCTTTTCATTTTCTATATAAATGAACCCCAACTCATTTGCCTTGCATATAGACTTGATACACATCTTCATACATTCTCTAAAGCAAAAATAAGAGTGTCTTAAACCTTCTTAATCTCAAACACTCTCAAGCTCACACACTCACCTTCATATCATTTAGTGAGCTTAGAACACTTGGGATTGCAACTCACACAATCTTCATTATATTTGTGAGTGCCCAAATGTGTTTTAAATCTTCTCATACAAAAACACTTGTGGTTGTGAAATCCCATATGTTGGGTAGTTGTAAAGGTTTGTGAGTAAGCCTACGAACAAAACTCAAAGTTGTAAAAGGTTCGGAGTGCACTTTTGTGGAAAACTCTTAGTTGCGAGTGAACCACAGAAACTCGATTCTAATAGAAATCTTCAAGCGATGCTTGTGGGAGTGGACGCAGACACGTTTGGTAGAACCACTATAAATCTCGGTGTCGTATTTCTCTATCCTTATACTTTTACTTATTGCAAGTTAATTTATATTTGTATTTGTTGAATAGAAAACTTACATATAGGTTATTAATCGAAATAGAGAAAATTATCCTAAGTTTCCATTTGGTAATAAGAGCTAAATATCGGTAAAGATTTCTTAATTCCGCATTTATAGCGATAACCCAATTCACCCCCCTTCTTGGGTATAGAGATTCTTTTGTCGCTATTGCTTGTAGGGAATTTCAGTTGGTATCAGAGCGAGGTATTCTCAAGAAAGACCTAACCGTTCGAGAATAGATCATGGCATCTACAAGCAACTCGTCAATCTTACCGAAGGATTTTCAACGACTAGACCTCCGTTTTACACCGGAACGGACTACAATTATTGGAAGATGAGAATGCTAAATTATCTCATTGCCGAACATCCCCAATCTTATTTGGTTATCACACGAGGTGCAAAAGGGCCAAAAAAAAGGGATAACTATGTGGTTGAGATTCCGAAGCCGAGTTTAGAATGGGATAGTGAGGATCTAAAGCAAGCTTCACAAAATGCTAAGGCACTCAACCAACTTCTATGTGCCATTGATCGGGATCAAATAAACAAATTTCCGGAGTGTGGAAATGCTTATGATTTGTGGAAGTCATTATAAATGGTCAACGAGGGTACAAGCCAAGTAAAGGAATCGAAGATCAACTGGTTCATGTGCGAATTGGACAATTTCAAGATGGAATCCGGGGAAGAAATTGATCACATGATTTTGAGGTTTACGGTTATCATCAATCATTTAGGCGCATTGGGAAAAGTCATCGGGACATCCGATCAAGTAAAGAAAATTTTGAGATCACTCCCGAAAGAATTTAGAAGCTACACCTCCTCCATTAGAGAAGAAAATTACATAAATACTTTAAAGATGGATGATTTAGTCAGAAAATTGCTTGAGTATGAAATGGAGATCAAGATGGATAAAAAGGAGGAAGATGAGAAAAAGACAAGGAAGTCTTTGGCCTTAAAAGCGAGAAAAAGAGACGACTCAAGCGCAAGTGATAGTGATAGTGATGATGAGTTGGCTCAAATAAACAAGAACTTCAAGAAGCTCCTCAAATCCGTAAAGCAAAAGGGAAAATCAAAAACGGATGATAAGAAAGAAGAAAAAGGGCCGCGGAAAAACAAGAAAATTGTTTGCTATGAATGCAACAAACCGGGTCATATAGCTAAGGATTGCCCATTGAAGAGGATGAAAGGAAAATCAAAGAAAAAGGCAATGAAAGCTACTTCAACTTGGAGCGATAGCGATTCTAGCTCATCCGAGGAGGAAGAGAAGGTCCAAGCCAAAGAAAGAATAATCTAGCATTCATGACTATCACAGATGAGGACTTCCACTTTGAAAGTGAAGAAGAAGAAGATGTACACAATTCTCAAGACTATAATGATTTACGTAATGCTTTTAATAGCTTAAAAGAATTGTGTGATGTGCTTAAAAAGAAATTGAAATTAGTTAAAAATGAGCATGATATACTTAAAAATGATCATGCAACTTGTATGGATAAAATTCATGTTTTAGACAATGATATTACTTGCTTAAAGGCCAAACATGAAAAAGAAATTGTATGTTTAAATGATGAAAATGCATGTTTAAAAATGAAAAAGCTAGAACTTGAAAATGTCGTATCGAATATGCCATCTAGCTCTAAAACATACGATTGCGAATCAATTTTGAATGAAAATATTTTATTACATACAAAAGTTATAGATTTGCAAAACATTGTTATCAAATTCACATTGGGACATAAAAATTTTAATATGCTTATTGGATCCCAAAAATGTGCATTTAAAAGAGAATGATTAGGATATAGGCCTTACGTTAAGAGGAAATTTTTGAAAAATTATTTTGTTAAGGCATCTGATTCTTATGCTAAAAATGCTATCAATGAAAATGTCACATGTCATGCATGCAATGAAAATGACATAAAAATTTTGAATGCATGAACAAGAATGTGATTAAGAATGTATGGATTCCTCAAGGAATCAAAATTAACCCCAAGAAAGTTTGGGTACCAAAGTGCAATTGATAAACTTGTAGGGGGAGCTTTGGGAATGATCATAAAGAGAATTACAAATTGATCCCAAAGGCTCAAAGATATGAGGAATCGCTACGGTAATAGGTAAAATTTGTATTCACAGAAACATTGGTACTGTTTCCTCTAAATTGTATATGTATGCATATTTCAATTTGGTTTAAATTTTTTAAGCATACAAAGTGATTAGGCAATATTTTCATATTCTATTGGTATCAATTGATCATTTGATATCAATAATTGCCTTAATAAAAAAGTTAAACCCCTTTTCATATCAATTGGTATCACATTATATTCATTAAGTTGAATTACATGTATGTGATTACTTGGTTGATTTGCATTTAAAACACTTTTGCCATGTAATATATTTGAATGAAAATAAAATGCATGTATATGGACATAAATTTCCATTGGTATAATGAAAAGCATGGATTTTTTAGATTTAAATATTTGTATCATGAAATGTATTGAGTTATTTTTTAAGTGGTATCAAATTTGGGCATAAATCATGCTTAAGATGATAATTATTTAATTGGTAATCATGGGTATAAAATTTTGAGAAATACATCATACTTATTCTTTACATTTTATGGCAAAAATGGGGAAATGTCAAATGTGTATTTTTTTTTTTTGGTATCATTATTTATGCACATATGTAATTGGTATCTCATTTAGAACTTACATTTTGCTTCTCCACTTTTTGATAATGTCAAAGGGGGATAAATCATTATAATGAGATTAAAACTTGTTTTACCATCACCCTTAGTTTAAGGGAGATTAATTGTACTAATGTGTTTGTCTAAGTCTTATAGAGCTATCTTGAAGACAATCACACATTGAAGGGGAGCTTATATTGAGGGGGAGCAAAATCGTCACCATTTCGACTCCTATAAGCTCACAAGTCTAAACAAGTTTTAAGGGGTTGTCATCATCAAAAAGGGGGAGATTGTTGGCGACTTGGTCGATAATTGGATTTTGATGATGCAATGAGAATGAAGTCTTCGACGCACAAATACGAAGTAATACAAAAAGATGTCGAAGCAAATGTGGTGAAGAGCGAGAATGTGAAGACTTGCAGCAAATTGAATATTATATTGCGAAGTCTTAGCTCAGGGTTCTCATTGTAATGTGAATTTTAATATTCAAGTGCCTAAGCTCATAAGGATCATGCACATTCACTTACATGCAATAGGTTCATGTACAAAATGCATTAAAACCTTCATATCTGCATTTTGGTACAGAGACCAGCATACCGGTCTCTTACCGGTGTCCATACCGGTGAGATGCTGAGGATTGCATGCTCACTGGAATCGGTATGACCTAAACCGGTCTACATACCGGTGAATAAACCGGTCAAGCCTTCACACTGCACACTCACTGGAACTGGCACGGAAAATATCGGTCCCCATACCGGTTAGCATACCGGTCTAACGGCTAGTTTCTCCCAACGATAATATATTCGTTGGAGACAGGCATACCGGTCCCATACTGGTTACCATATCGGTCTCAGTAGAGAAAGTTGGGACTGCTTTTCATTTTCTATATAAATGAACCCCCAACTCATTTTCCTTGCATATAGACTTGATACACATCTTCATACATTCTCTAAGGTAAAAATAAGAGTGTCTTAAACCTTCTTAATCTCAAACACTCTCAAGCTCACACACTCACCTTCATATCATTTAGTGAGCTTAGAACACTTGGGTTTGCAACTCACACAATCTTCATTATATTTGTGAGTGCCCAAGTGTGTTTTAAATCTTCTCATACAAAAACACTTGTGGTTGTGAAATCTCATCCGTTGGGTAGTTGTAAAAGTTTGTGAGTAAGCCTACGAGAAAAACTCAAATTTGTAAAAGGTTCGGAGTGCACCTTTGCGGAAAACTCTTGGTTGCGAGTGAACCACGGAAACTCGATTCTAGTGGAAATCTTCAAGCGAGGCTTGTGGGAGTGGACGTAGGCACGTTTGGCCGAACCACTATGAATCTCGGTGTCGTATTTCTTTATCCTTATATTTTTACTTATTGCAAGTTAATTTATATTTGTATGTGTTGAATAGAAAACTTGCATATAGGTTATTAATCGAAATAGAGAAAATTATCCTAAGTGTCCATTTGGTAATAAGAGTTAAAAATCGGTAAAGATTTTTTAATTCCGCATTTATAGCGATAACCCAATTCACCCCCTTCTTGGGTATAGAGTTTGTTTTGTCGTTATTGCTTGTAGGGAATTTCATGACCTTGAAATATGTCCCATTTACTCTGTATTTTACCGTTTTCATCCTTAATTGAATCAATTGAGTCTTAATATTATTTTAACCTATAAAATAACCTGAAACACATCAAAGCGCCCATAAATCTCGAAATTCACATAAAGCATTAATATATGTATATTGATTGCTCATCAAAACGACAAGTAGGGGTGTGTAAAATTGGGTTCGGTTCTGATTTCGAGTGGAACCGAAACCTACCTGGAAAAAATAGGTTCCCGATATTTTAGAACCACAACCCACCCAATTAAATATGATATCCTATTTATTGGTTCCTAATCAGTTCCGATCTGATTCCGGGTTTAAATATGATACTCTAATTAACATATAAAACTACAAAATAGTCAATCAATTCGAAGCTTACGTAATATTAATAATTTAAGCAAGCATAAATCCTTTACATCAACAAAACAGTCAACAAAATAGACAACAAAACAATAGCATTACAAATAGCAAACAGCAGCAGAACATAGCACCAAACAACAGTAAAATATCACCCCAGCAGCACCAAACAACAGCAAAATAGACAGCCAAACAACACCCAAACAGCAGCAAACCAACTCGAAATTCAGAGTTTCAGACACAATTAACTGATTAAGTAAAGCTAGGATTAGGGTTTTAGTTCAACAAATCGACAATAAAGAAAAGAGAAAAACAGAAATACGCGTTTCTCTTAATTTTTTTTTTTAATTCCACAAATGCTAATTTACAGCCAAGCAATAAATAAAAGGAAAATTATAAATCAAATACTTTAAAGTGTATTTATTTCCACTCGAAGTTTCTAAATTGTATCATATTACACAAATTAATGGTAGAATGATGGTAATTTTCCATACATGTCATATGAAAATTGATACACAACTTGTAGTTTTAATTGGAAATTGATACACTATAAAAAAAAATTGAATTTGACTGAATTTTTACATATTTTAAAGTTGAAAAAAAAGATAATTTTCTATGTAAAATTTGAAAATAAATTTTAGCATTAAAACATTACTTTTGTCGGGTTATTTTTACATATCTCTCCTGAAATATCACCTAACGAGATATAAATAGAATGTATTCCGGTTTGACCCATAACCTATTAGAACCGATCCGTTTTTAGGGTCAAGAATCGAAACAGATTCTTTTAGGGTCGGTTCAAGTTCTAAAAATATGGAACCAAATTTAAAAGGTCCGGTTGTTGGGTTCTCCTAGAACATGCCAATGATCTATTAAGCATAAAATTGTGTGAATAATCGAAGTAAGATTGCGGAAAATATACTTACTTTGATCGGCTATAGGATGTAGAGATAACAAAAATTTTGCCCCTTTGTGTTGTGCTCCAAGCTCTCCTTTGTATGAATGATTTAGCTCCAAGCTTGTTCTTTGAATTCCAAACTCAAGGGGATAGTTTCCCTAACACCTTTGTTGACTCCATTGATGTGTTAGCATGCATGATTTTTGAATCAAAAATCATCAAACATGAACCCTAGGTTCACGCTATTTAGAGAGAAAATGAGAGGAAGTTTCGGCCCTTGGCCTTAGGAGAAAAGAGAGAGATGTGTTTCAAAATGTTTTAATGTATTTCTAATTTCCAAAATCAAAAATCCATTTACAAAAAGTCAAGTTGGTAAATGTCTTTCACAAATCAACAAAATGTGTAAGACAAGTTACCAAAATCTCTACCAACTTCCATCAACCAAAAAGGTGATAAAGTTGACTAGTGATTTGACTTGTGGGCCCCACTTTAAATTCAATATCTGAGTGGGCCCGTTAAACACATTTCGGGCTCGGGTTCGTTAATTTCGAATTAACGAATTTTCCGTTGCGACTTAATTAAATCCAATTTAATTAAATAATAATGCCTAGAAAAATTATTATTAAAGTCGCTTACGAATTAATTCTAAATTAATTCGTTTGCCCAAAATTAAAATCCAATTTTAATTCCCCGTTGAAATCTAATTTCATTTAATATAACGAATATATTATTTTAATTGATTAATTCCAAATTAATCGTTCTCTCTCTTCTATTCAAATTTTATCCCAGATAAATTCTCGCCGTAATTAATCCTAAATTAATTTTCTCTCTCTCATAATTAATCTCAGATTAATTCTGTTCGAGTCAAACGTCATCGGTGCATCTTCGGGAAGCGACCTATGAGATCTATGGATATGTTGACAGTAAATACGGTTATCTATAGCGTCTACATATGCTCAAAGCATATGAGACATCAGGTCACATATATTTCAAAAACATACGAACTCTGGGAGGGTTGTCAGCAGCTTTCTAGATCTATCCCAATAGATCTTTATTCCTAGAATAAAGTCTACTTCTCCCAGGTATTTCATGGAGAATTTTAATGAAAGCCAAGCTTTCACCGATTATTTTATGGGAATGTTATTGCTAAAAAACAATACATCATCAACTTATAGAACATTCATTGTCATTGCGCTCCCACTAACCTTCTTATATACACAAGAATCATATTCGTTTTGAATGAAACTATATACCATTATGATTTCATCAAAACGTTGATTCCAAGAACACAATGCTTGCTTCATCCATAAATGGATCGATTTAACTTGCAAACCTTGTTCGCATGTTTGGGCACAACAAAACCGTCAGGGTGTTGTTAACATCCTCCAAAAGGTTACCTTGTATCACTTCCTCATACGTAGTCGGTTCATCTTTCTCAATAAGATTGATATCTATATGAGGTGAGATCAGAAACCCATACCTCCTAGGTTATTTTCTGACTCTCGCCGACCTACGCGGTTCTTGTGTATTCGAAGATTATTGGTACAGTTTCATCCCTGATGAACTATTGATGTTCTGTGAGGACTCAGTGTCTATAACAGTATTACTCTGATTTTCATCGAGTTTTACTTTCTTCCCACTTACCACTGCATATAGGAATTCCTCTTAGGAAAACTGCATGGAGAGCAACAATTACATTGTTCTCTTGTGAGTTGTATAAGTACTATACTTTGGTTTCCCTAGGACAACCTACAAATAGGCACTTATCCGATTTGGGTTCTAGTTTGGTACCATCCAAACATTCAATTACATGCTCAGCATCCCCAAATCTTCAGGAATGAGAAACTCGGTTTCATTCATTTTCATATCTAATATGAAGTCTGTCTAACAGATTTACATGGAACCTTATTCAAAATAAATATTGCATTGTTCAATGCGTATCCTCAGAAAGAAATTGGTAGCTCAGTGCGACTCATCATTAACCTTACCATGTCCAACAAAGTTCGGTTTCTCTGTTCGGACACACCGTCAAATTGAGGTGTCTCGGGAGGAGTCCACTGTGAAAGAATACCATACTCTTTCTAGTAATCTTGAAACTCATATGTTTAAGTATTTTACACTATGGTCCGGCCATAATGTTTTTAATACTTTTACCGGTTTGTTTTCTTACTTCGTGTCGAAACTCTTTGAATTACTCAAAAGTTGCTGACTTGTGTTTCATCCGATACACATAACCGTAACGCGATTCCACATCCGTAAAGGTTACGAAGTATTCATATCCACCTCTAGCCTAGCTAGACATGGGCTCACTTACGTCACTATGATCGATGGCTAACAGATCGGTGGCACTTGCACTTTTACTAAGTAAAAGATGTTTTAGGCACTTTGCCTAATAAACTAGATCCGTAGACATCATTTGAATTAGAATCAAATCTGTCCTAGTATCCACTCTACGAAAGTGTGGATATACGAGTCTTGTTAATGTGTCCCAGACAACAATGCCATTTTTAAGTCTCAACAGATTTACAAAGTTTGAGCTTTTGTTTGTCATATTATATGTTTGAGATTCATTTATATTCTAAATATAAATACTGTTATTCACATCTAATGTGTTTATCTCAATATCATCTTTATAAACAAAACACTTAGTGTTCTAGAATATAAAGGTATACCCGCAACGGGTTAAACTAGATATAAAGATAATGTTTCTAGTCAAACTAGGTACATTATAACAGTCTCCTAATTTAAGTACATGCCCAAAGGGCAGTTTCAAAACTTAGGTTCCCACACCCAAAACAGCGACTCTCGTCCCGTTTCCAACTCACAGTTCGATCTCATCTGAAGCCAGTCTACTGCTTATCAACAGATCCCTCACATCAGTACATATATTTATGTACCACATCCAGTATCTAAAATCCAATTTTAAAACCAGCAGTGGACATGTTTATAACAAACATACCTGAAGCAGAAGCCTTTCCCGTCTTCACTTCCTTTATATATGCCTTGTCCATACGACAGTCACGTTTCTAGTGACCCCGTTTGCCACAGTTTAGGCAGACATCTTGGGATATGACATTTGTCTTCCCAGAAGAGTGTGACGATTTTACCTTTGCCCCTTTTAGAAGCTCTGGCTCTGCTTCCTTGAGCATAGCCAACAACTCTCCAAGAGTTTTCTCTTGGTTCATTATGAACCTGCCCCAGCTTTAAAGCAGAGACTGTAAGATCAAATCTTTGGAAGTCTCGTCCTCGTAGGTATTGCCCAGCTAACCTAACTGTTCGATGTCAGCAATCATTTGTGACACCTAGTGTTCGAAAGATGTACCCTCTGACATACGCGAGCGAAAGATCTTCTTTTGCAATATGTACTTCTAATATCTAAGGTCAAATCTATGAAGATCATTTAATTTCAACATCATGGTATAAGGATCTAATCCTTAGTTTTGACGACAAAATCAAAGTATCATTGTAACAAGCATAACAGATTGTGCACTAAAGTTATCATCACCATGAGTCTTCCAAAGCTCATGCTCTACTATTTGCTCAACTCCGGGCTCAGGCCTGAAAGGTTTCTCTATCAAATAGAATAACTTCTCAGTTCCCAGAACTATCCTGAGGTTCTATTCCCAATATGAAAATTCACGCCGTTAAAAAAAAATTTCACCCAGGATTATGTCATTTGACGTTAATCTCTTAAGTCATCTTGATTGCTATAGTCCAACTATCCAATAAAGGATTTCGGGTACAATCTAATGTAATGATTACTATATTCTAACTATATAATTAACTACAATTTGATTGGTTAAATTCAAATATATTGATTACTATAATCCAATTATATAATCAACTATAAATAAAGTAGTTTGAATACAGTCCAGCAGTTTAATTAAAATAACAATTGAATATTAGTCCAACTAATATATTCAAAAATAATTAATGACGAAAAATGAAATGAGCGCGTATTGGCAAGTATCTAAACGAAATTACAAATTTAATACTTGCCTCCCACTATTTTTCGGCAAGCCTCTAACCCTCTGTGGAGTACTCGGGAAACCTAATTTCCTAGTAGGCTAGGATCCCGTTAAATAACACACAACCTTAACTTTGGCCAACAAGTTGTATGAAACTTAACTAGGTAGATCTCTAAGATCAATTGGATCACATCCAATTCTTAGGTCCAGTAGGTGGACCTCCAAGTTCGAAACATATATCCAATATATGCCAATATATTCCCTAACATTTTTCCTCTGAATCAACTAAGCATTGGATTTGGCTCAACAAGCTTAATGAAACCAGTTAAGCGTGACCCATCGACAGTGGGAAAGCTTTGTAATCGAGGTCGATGAATAAGAAGTGACCTTGACTTTGACCAACAAAACACAACTTGCCCAAGACGTACGATATGGAACAAAGCTTTCATGATTCAAACACATCCGCGATGGACAAATGTCTTGCCTTTGGCCAACAAACCAATACCAATCTTGGATCTTGAGAGATAATCACTCAATGGAAGGAAAAACGCTTAATATAAAATGAGGGTTTTATCGCGATTTTGTTGGACAATTATGACCCTTAGCGTCACTATTTGTACAGATCACGGTGTTGTTGTACAAATTAACTATGTGACAAAGGAGATTGCACTCTTATCATTTGTGATTAGATCACCAAGATATATAAATGATAGGAGGTCCCTATGATTTGTTCCTGGACGGAGAATGATATGAGACAGTATCAGTCCACGTAGGATAAATCATTAAATATCCCTAGTCAGAGTATTATCGAGATTGGACATCGATAAATACGTAAAAGACTAGTATTACACTTGTGCACGTTGTGAGGGCACAACATCATAGTTCTCATATATTTGGGTATAGAATACTCATGCAAGTGTGATAGGAGGTTGTGTTTTACCGATGGTACGGGAAACAGCTTCGCTCTGGATAGACCCCTGCGGAATCCCATTGGTAGTATGACTATGTGTCTATGAGAGTCTGCAATCAGGGTAGGTGTATTTGGTCTTAACCTGAGACTTGCACAGCTAATACTTGCGACAATCAATATACTTTGGTTGAGGTCGTCCAGGGCTTTAACAGGTTCTGTGTACGCCAATGCTGGGTATATTGAGAATCGTAGTGTGTTGGGTGTGATGTTAAGATGGAAGTATCACTCCAGTCATATAGAGATGATGGTCACATAGGATACGGAACTTGTTCTCTTAAATGCTCGAGCTATCAGGATATTATGACAAGGTCATGGATATCCGATTATAGAGACTAGTTGCCAGACATCCGATATGTGCTTCGTACGGGGCAGACACAATTCCAGCCCCAGGCCTAGCTCGTGAACATCCGATACTGGATCGACATACACAATACTACGGTATACTACGCTTGATATAGATCTAATATTCCTATAATGATATTTCTGGAGAATTGGGTAGGCATGGCGCTTTGCTAGAAGCCAACCCTGTCTTATAAATCGGTATAAACGTTGTACGAGGTACTTATGTGTTCGGATAGTCCGACGACCGTATTTACTGCCAACATATCCAGGGATCTCATGGGTCACTTCCCGAAGATTCACCGATGACGTATGACTCGCACTTTATTAATCTAGGATTAATTAGTAGAGAGAGAAAATTAATATGGGATTAATTATTGAGATATTTTATCTGGGATAAAATATCAATTAAAGAGAGAGAACGATTAATTTGGAATTAATCGATAAAATAATATATTTGATATATTATACGAGATTGGATTTCGACGCGGAATTAAAATTAGATTTTAATTCGGGCGAACGAATTAATTTAGAATTAATTCGTTAGCGATGTGAATAGTGATTTCGCTAGGCGTAATCGTTTAATTACGTCGCGACGGAAAATTCGTTAATTCGGAATTAGCGAACCCGAGCCCGAGTGTGATTGAGAGCGCATTCACATTTCGAATTCGAGTGCGGCACGCAAGTCACATCAAGTGTCAAATCGCAAGTCACATCAAGCGTCAAATCACATGTCACTTTGAGTGATGTGACAATTTGATTGATTGATTTGAGTGATTGATGTGGTAGTTGAAAATCATTTATTGTTTTTGCTTTTTGACTTTTGCTTTTTGATTTTTGTAAATGGAAAATGATTTGTGTATTTGTTATTTGATTTTTGGAAAATCAAATAAATAAAATAAAACATTTCTTTTTCTTCTCTCTCTCACTTTTCGGTCTCCCCTCTTTTTCCCTCATTCTCTCACACGACTTAGAGCCGATTCTTTCTTCTTCTCGTTTCTGGTTCTACCAAGAGATAAGAGAAGCAAGAAGTTGTTTTGTTGCAAAACAAAGGTGCTAGCACACACCATGAGTCATCCTAAGGTGTTAGGGCAGCCATTTTGTGAGCATGGAACCACTTTGGAAGCTTGAAGCTTGGAGCTTCAATGGTATCTACCATGGCCGAATCTTGGAGGAACAACAAGGGCCAAAACTGAGCAGTCCACTGCATGGAGAAGCCACTGCCGAGCTTCATGGAGGAGGCCAATTCGTTTTGTTCTTCGTAGCACCATAATCGATCAATGTGAGTAATGTTTCCGTCATTCTCCTTTGTTGTATTCATGCGTTTTTCTTGCTTGATTTCATGATCTTGGGACCTAATTAGAAACCAACAGATTTGGCAACCAATTTATTATCTTTAATTAGGTCTCATCATACACCCTTAAACATGCATTCTAAAATCATAATAATGATATACGGATGGATATTTAACAAATTGTTCCTAGAATAAATCTCTCTATTTCCTCTCCCCGGCTAGCACAATTCTAACTTCTACCCAATTACATAATACAATAAAGAAACCTCATTAACATTGAGGGGAATTGGTGAGAAAAGAAGTACAAGAGTCAAGAGATAAAGGCTGGACACGCAGGTTCAATTTAATAAATTCTAAATTTATTACAACAATTTCCAAAATTGCCTTCACCCATCTAATATCCGTCTGATATACATTATTCATACAATACATCCATGTATTCACACAAAGCATGTTATTCAATCAATCTAATCCAATTAATTAATCTTTGAATTAAGTGATCATCAAATGTTCAAACAACGATTTGATTTGCCGGAGTCCAACTCGTTTAAGAATAAGTACTCAAAGTGCGAATTCTTGAATTATATCGAACTATAATTTTAAATCTGATTTATTTTGTATTCAATACTAATTCATATTTAATTCTAAATTAAATAATTACACTTTATTAATGTGCATTTACGACTTAAATTCTAAATCTAATCTTAATGGGTCTCAAATGCCCATTTAACATCCAATGTCAATTTAATTAAAGTCCAATGGGCTTTCAATTAATTTCTTAAGGCATGGACTTTGGCAACCAAAGCCCAATAAGGAATCACCATTTGCCATAAAATTGATTTTAGCCCATTAGGCCCAATTAATTATTTAAAGACCCATTTATTATATTTGGACCTAACGGAATGGTTTTAGGCCCAATTTGGATCCAATCCAATTGTCCTAAACCAACTTGGCCCAACCAAGCCCATAAGGCCCAAATATAACATCAATAGCCCAATTCCAAATTGAAGCCTAATTAATTAAATTCAATATTCCAAATATCACAATTTTTTAATTAAAGTGTATAGCCATAATTAATTAGTTAAATTAACATTTCCAAAACACCAATTTAATTAATTAATCATGCTTTATCAATTTCAATTCATGTCCAACACAATTGAAGCAAAATCAACTCATAACATGCTCATCATCTCATGGCAATTAGGCATTTTATATCCGATTTTGATTTCAATCCAATTAAATCACAAATCAATATATTCATGCATTTTAAACACATCCAATGGTCTAAAAATCAAAAAATCACCATGACATTTAGGGCTCAAACTCTCGGCCATGCTATCCAATTTGGGAAAAAATTATGTAATCAATTTTTCTCAAAATTAATCATGCATAACTCTAAGTTATCATAATCTAAGCATACTCAAACAATCAATTTGACGAAATCATGCTCCAACCAAAAATACCCAAATTCAAGTTTATGAACCCTAATTCATTTCATGCTTAACATTGGCTCTGATACCATTGTTGGGTTCTCCTAGAATGTGCCAATGATCTATTAAGCATAAAATTGTGTGAATAATTGAAGTAAGATTGCAGAAAATATACTTACTTTGATCGGCTATAGGATGTAGAGATAACAAAAAATTTACTCCTTTGTGTTGTGCTCCAAGCACTCCTTGGTATGAATGATTTAGCTCCAAGCTTGTTCTTTGAATTCCAAACTCAAGGGGATAGTTTCCCTAACACCTTTGTTGACTCCATTGATGTGCTAGCATGCATGATTTTTAAATCAAAAATCATCAAACATGAACCCTAGGTTCACGCCATTTAGAGAGAAAATGAGAGGAAGTTTCGGCCATTGGCCTTGGGAGAAAAGAGATAGATGTGTTTCAAAATGTTTTAATGTATTTTTGATTTCCAAAATCAAAAATCCATTTACAAAAAGTCAAGTTGGTAAATGTCTTTCACAAATCAACAAAATGTGTAAGACAAGGTACCAAAATCTCTACCAACTTCCATCAACCAAAAATGTGATAAAGTTGACTAGTGATTTGACTTGTGGGCCCCACTTTAAATTCAAAATCTGAGTGGGCCCGCTAAACACATTTCAGGCTCGGGTTCGTTAATTCCGAATTAACGAATTTTCCATTGCGACTTAATTAAATCCAATTTAATTAAATAATAATGCCTAGCAAAATTACTATTAAAGTCGCTTACGAATTAATTCTAAATTAATTTGTTTGCCCGAATTAAAATCCAATTTTAATTCCCCGTTGAAATCTAATTTCATCTAATATAACGAATATATTATTTTAATCGATTAATTCCAAATTAATCGTTATCTCTCTTCTATTCGAATTTTATCCCAAATAAATTCTCGCCGTAATTAATCCTAGATTAATTTTCTCTCTTTTATAATTAATCCCAGATTAATTCTGTTCGAGTCAAACGTCATCGGTGCATCTTCGGGAAGCGACCTATGAGATCTCTGGATATGTTGACAGTAAATCCAGTTATCGGACTATCCGAATACGTGGGTACCCAGTACCACATTTTTACCGATTTACAAGACATGGTTGACTTCTAGCAAAGTACCGTGCCTATTCAATTCTCCAGAAATATTCTTTAAGAAATATATAATCTTTGTCAGGCGTAGTAAATGTAGTATTGCGTATTACGATCCAGTATAAATATCACATGCTAGGCCTATGGCTGGAATTTATGTCTGCCCCGTACGAAGCATATATCGGATCTCTGGTAACTAGTCTCTATAATCGGATAATCATGACCTAGTCATATTATCCTGATGACTGCAGTACTTAAGAGTACTAGTTTCGTATCATACGTGATCATCATCTCCATATGACTGAAGTGATACTTCCATCTTGACATCACACCCAATACACTACGATTCTCAGTATACCCAGAAGAGGCGTACACAGAACATGTTAAAGCCTCGGACGATCAAAACCAAAGTATACTGATTGTCACAAGTATTAGCGATGCAAGTCTCAGGTTAAGAACAAAATATACATACCCTGATTCGGATTCCCATAGACACATAGTCATACTATCAATGGGATTCCGAGGGGTCTATCCAGAGCGAAGCTGTTTCCGTACCATCGGTAAACAGAACCTCCTATTACACTTGCATGAGTATCTAATACCCAAATATATGAGAACTATGTCGTTACACTTCCATAACACGCACAAGTGTAATACTAGTCTATTCCGCATTATCGATGTCCAGTCTCGATAATACTACGACTATGGATATTTAATGATTAAACCTTACGTGGATTAATACTGTCTCATATCTTATTAATCTGGTACTAATCTTATGGATTTTTATCATTTATATATCCCGATAATCCAATTACAAATGATAAAAGAGCAATTTCCCTTGTCACATAGTTAATTTGTACAACAACACCATGTTCTGTACAAATAGTGATGTTATGGGTCATAATTGTCCAACATTGGTTTCGTTTCTCCAATGATAAAAACCGGAATCATATTATTTAACCGGAACTGGAATCGATTTTGAAACCGATTAAACCCAATTTCACGGCTGGTATTCGTGGGCTATATAAATACATCTCTCTCATTCTCTCTCTGTTTCCATGATTTTATCTTATTAATTTCATAATATATTTATCAACTAAAATAATTTCATAATTTGTAATAAAAAAAATTTCATTATCAGCCAAACATCTAAAGATTTTTTTATTAAAAAAAATTATTTATAAAAGCTCTATTAATATAAAATATACTTTAAGACAACTTTATTTTAACTATTGTAGTAGGATTCTAGTTGATCTCCAACTATAATAAATTAATAATAAATCTAAGAATGAAATTATATGAGTAAGATAAAATGATGATGTGGTTTCGGAGATGAATTGAATTTGTATGTTAAAAGAAAATTATGAATTATTTCTCTAAAAAAGCAAAAAGCTTATGGAACTTTCTTTGACTGAGCCCCTTAAATGAGAAGCTTATATGTATAGATTTCTTTTGCCTGGTCACAAATATAAAAACTAAAAAGTGGCAAATCATTAGAAGTACACTTGATTTCCTCCGCATGATTGGGCTTTGTCGGCATATTTAAATTAGTGATCTAATTCAATCAAAACCGCCATTACTTTTTTTCCCCTTTTCCTATATTTAGATTTGAAATACCAAATTGGACATTGTTAATAATCATCACAAATCATATGCACTCTATACTTTGGGCACAAAACATGAGGGACACCAAATTCACGCTTGTTTTATTCAACATCTAGTGGTCTATTAAGTTGACAACAAAATCTCAAGTTCCCGATATTTTCATGCAAAGTTAGGTTACCCATTTTAGATCACATCAATAAGGTTCATTATATCATTGAGGATTTATGGGCATTAAAAATGAGTTGTTGCTATTTTATTGCATATATATTAGCATTTATATCTGATCCGTATTAAATCTAGATTCATTAAAAATAATAATTTATGTAATATAAAATTACATGAATTGAAGTCTCGAGAAAACTGATATCATTCCGCCACCAGACTACCATCACATTCAAATATGATGTTATGATTACCATATAAAACTTAATCAATGAATTACTATAAAAATGTACATTTGATGTTTTTGGAACAATAGTATCATGAAATGTTCTTCTTTCACTTCTAAGAGGGGTGGGTGAGGTCAACGGCACCCACCCCTCTTAGATCTTTTAGCCATGACTCCACTCTTTCGTGGTGGATTATCCTTCCAATCAGATCTTGAATCTGTATTGGTTGTTTTTAGTTGTTTTCCCTTCTTTTTTCTTAGGGTATTTCATCTTTTGCATATGCTTATAGAAGATCTGATAAGCTAAACTGATAGATCTACTTTGGAGATGGAGGTTGACACACTCACAAAAGTGGTTCTTTACTCTCAAATATAAGAGTGTTGAAGTAATAAAATAATCCGGTAAGTCCGGGGTCGATTCATAAGGAATAAATTTAGTAAAACAAAATAACCATTCGAGTGAAATAAAAATGTTGGATTTGTTTGATGTGATGAGTTTTTTTAAATAGAACTGCAACAATAAATTAAAATATTGGGAGTTAGGAGATCCACTCTTAATATTTCAAAATAGATAAATCTTACTTTTTATAACATACAAATTATCATTATTACCCAGTTAATTTACTTTAGAAATTAATTATGCCAAAACATATAAAACCAGCTATAAAGGAGATGATAACATTTATCTATAACAAGTCCAGTTAGGTACTCAATCATGCCAAATAAATAAAATCAGTCATAAAGGCGGTAAAAATATTTGTCAATAATTAATCCAAATTTAAATTACTTATTCATATTACAATTTATATATTATAATATTAATCTATATTTTCATATTAAGAACTTCACTCTTTACCCCAGCGAGATGAAATTAGCTACTTATGATTTGAAGAAAAACATGCATAATTTTATTACCAAAAGAAAAAGAAATTACAAGAAATCTTAAAAAATAAAACACACGATACTCTCTCCCAAATTCTACAAGAGAACTTTGAAAGAAAAAATGAAGAAAAATGAGAGGTGAGCACCTCTATTTATAGCAGAAGTGCTCATCTCTCAATTATTAATTACAACTTTCTAAATTAAATATAAACAACAAACTTTTACTAATTTATTTTTTTCTTTTTTCCTTTTTTGATTTTTTGATTTTTATTTTATTTTCTATTGATAATTTTGCAAACATTTATGACATTTCAATTTTTATTTTTTACTTTATTTATTTATTTTTTACTTTTTTAATTTATTTTCTAATAATTAAAATTACATGCAACACACATTGACGTCTTCACCAATTTCGACCTTGAAAACCTCAGAATTAAAAATTCTTGTAAACGATAAAGTTGTAGATATTTGAGTTTTTTTCATCTGAAACTGGAATCGTCTCAATCCGATATCGGAGTAAAACGTTATAGTAAAATTACGAAAATTACGCAAAATTGGAATTTCCGAAATTGTACACTGTTAGAACGCCCTTTCAAGTTTCCGACCTCAAAAATCCAAATTTCACGTTCGTTTTTCTAGTTATGCATCCAATGTATTATTTCACCTACATAAGAAATAAAAATCACAATAAAAATATATAAAACATAAATTTAATTATTATTTTACAAATGTGCTAAATTAAGAGGATTAATGAAATTATAAGTGTAAAATGATTAGTTTCTCTTTTATTAAGTACAAACTTTTTAATGTTCATAAGAGGTTATGGCAACTCAACTGCGAGGACGTTCTCTGGACATTAAATTTCTTTTGATAGATTTATCATGTTTTGACTAATCATAGATTGTATATAGGCAAGTGTAAAAATTTTATGGTTGTACTTTGTGTACTGTATAATTTCACTTATGTTCTAGGATTGTATTCCAACTGTAGTTGAGGTGGGAAGATCAGACCGGTCCCATAAATCATCCAGTACGTCAGTATTTTAATAGGTGTGAACTGATCCTTAGGATGTCTACGAGAAATTCGTAGTACATAAATTTTATGTTGTTAGGCGATGTCATAATTAGGTTCGACTATTAGATTAATCCAAGAATTGTATTCGACCTGATATGACCGAATTGATATAACTTTAAAATGCTTAATATATTCCATTGTTCAAAAAAAAAAAAAAAAAAAAAAACAATTGAACCCATTTGACTTATAAACTGCACATTCTTTTGAGCCATTCCTTTGGTGGGATTAGCTTTCAGTGGGAACTCAAAAATTTTCCCCAAATTATCAAAACCCATAAATCACATATTAGATCACTATATTACAACCCTTATTTATTACAAGTGTCATAACTTTACTCTAACTATAATACAATATTACATATATCAGAATATGCAGCTCATAATACAATATTATCCTCTTTAATAGTACAATAAAACCCAGAAACTTGACCTAGGCTCTTCAAGGATTTATTCGGATAAGCAAAGGATTTGTAGTTTATTTACATTACCATCTATAGTTAATAGTTCTAACTTAAAAGCATATAGGTATGTAATTGTGACCATCATGTTCACAATATAATAATCCACAATAGTAAACAACCTTTAATGCTTTTCTTTATTGAGCATTATTATTGAATATTGTCTTCAACAATTCCTTTTTATTAAAAATTATAATTAAAAAGATATTAAGAAGACTGAAAGTTGGACCAGAGAGAGAAACTTGTTTTTTTCTTTTTTGAAAGAGAGAGAAACTTGTTTAAATTAAAAGAACCTGAAAAAACACCATGGGCATATGAAAAACTCATCAGTTTTTCACATGCAACCTCAAACTAACGTCCCCGCCGTCTTTGCAGGGCGGGAAAAAAATAAAAATAAAAAGTTAAAAACAAAAATCCTCCCTTAAATTTTTAAAAAATAAAAAAAAATCTATATACAGATAGATAATTAAAATAAAAATTTATGATAAGACATTAATTAAAGTTTCATTTCTTTTGTCATATATACAAATCTCCAAGAATCCCAAACACACTTCTTTTGGGCCCCACGTCTGGTGTCTTTATCTTGACCTTTTTTTTGTCTTTGTTTCTTCTTTGCAATCTCAATATTTTCTTTTCTTTTTTCTTCTTCTTTTATAACAACTCATGTCTTCTTCATCTTCATCTTCATCATCATCTTCTTCAGAAAATAGCAATGGCAATGGTGGTGTTGGTGGTTATTATGGTGCAAGAAGAGGGGGTGATTTTGAAGGGCCATCGTCTTCAAGGCAACGTGCCATTAATGAAGTGTGGCCTGAGCCTTTTGTTGAAGCCCTTGCTGCCCAAGTCGCCATTGAAGCTGCTCGCTCCGTTGGCCGCCTTGCCGCAGCCGCCGCCCTATCCAATGTGTTTCAGGTATGTCGTGTTTTGTTATGTTATGTTCTTGTCTAGTCATGTTCTTTGGTTGATTAGCTGTAATTTGTTTGTTGCTTTGAGAAGTTGTTTCAATAGTGATAAATTTTTTGATTTTCTGTTATTCAAAAAATGGACAAAATCTAGCTCTAGTCAACAACTTGTTTTTGACTTTGCAGTGTACTGAAAATTAATAAATTCCAAAATTCAGATTTTGACTATTTTTTTTTGTTTTTTTCCCCTTTATTTGACAAAAATTAAATGACAAGAAAATAGTTGAATGGATGCTGGTTACTTCTATGGTGTATAATATTTTGGATTTACACAAGCATCAAATGAGAAAATTTTGTTCTTTGCTAAGGCACTCACTGTTTTTTTGTTTTGTTTTTTGTAATGGGTCCATTTCTAACAAAATTTATGTCCCTTTCAGATTTTAGTTCCTTGAATCTCCTTTTTATTGCTTTAGAAATGTCTAGTTTCGGATCCCGTTTGAAATCTTGAAGAAAAGGGCTCTTTTGGATTTAAATTTTCCTTTTCCCCCTTTCTTGGCATGATCTTTTCAAGCTCTAGAAATGAGAAGTTCCTCAACTTTTTGACTGACCTTTCTTAGCTCTGTAGCTATAGATAGATATAATCCATTTAAATGCTTATCCTACACTAGAATGAGATAGTTGAGACTTGAAACCAACTTTAGCTTAGCTTAGCTCTTTTGGCAAGCAAGCATGTAGGATGCAACATAATTTAAGGAAAAATTCAGACTCAGTTCTTGTTAACCTACATGACTTTTCTATGTATGTTTAACAATAAATATCAATAGGAACTTTTTCCTTTTATCATATGTTCTAAAGATTAGGGCAGGGTACTCTTTAAAAAGTACAAGCCTGCATTGCTTCATACTTCTTTGTCATGCAATAAATGAATGCCCTCCAGGCTCCAATTTTAGAATCCTTGCATTATATTTTAAAATATTAAAAAGAAAAATTCCACAGCTTTCTTCAGGCATTCTAATCCTTGAGATCCCACTTCCCACTTCCCCAGTATAGTTGAGTCAAAAGCCAGCATGTGCAATAGCCAAAAAGCACATGGAGCCCAATGCAGGCACAATAAGCTCATGTCTCCCTTGTCACTTCAAAGATAATGTCTTCTAATCTTTTCAATTGCATAAATTAAGCCCAGAGCCACCCCCGCCTTGTAATAATAAAATATTTTAGAAAAAAACATAAACCAACATTCAAAAAGCAGCCAAGGCAGGGATGTTGGAAGTAGAAGCTTGTAAGAAATGTGAGTCAAAGAAAGGCAGAAAAAAGGCAAGTTGGGTGATAGATTCTTTGTTTTTAACAAGACAGGCCTTTGCCAAGCCTTTCTTGGAAATGAAAGAGGGGTGAAAAAAAAAAGCAAAAAAAAGCACGCTTGTAAGTTGTATGCTATTCTCTCTCTCTCTCTCTATATATATATAAAAGCTTTTATCATTCACGGACCACAGCTAATACATAATAAGCTATAGCCTATATATATATATATATATAATCTTTTGTCCTTTTTAGGTTCCCCATCAAACAATGAAACAAATCTCATCTTAACATTTTCTATGTACTTTGATGTACCTTTATATGAATCTTTATAATAACATGAATTGATGAACAATAATGATAATAATAAAGGAGCTGTCACAGTCTCATGCTATATAAGCTCTCTCCCTGATAGCAGGATCTATGAATGAATTTGGTTATGATGAAGGTGGGTTTTTGAATTTGTACCCACTAGTCAAGACTACAACTGCATCTAAATATTTATTAGCTACAAGACAAGACAAGCCTGTATCATCTACTTTGAATCTTTGATGTAAGATGTATCATCATCTCTCTACTTTCTTCTTCTTTATTTCCTTTCTCACTGACTGACTAAACTGAGCTCTTTCTTCTGACATCTATCTTAACTTTTTCTGATCGGAATTGTCTTGTCCTACACATCTACTATCTACATTCTGCTCTCTAGTCCCTAGTCTCTCCTGTTGCCTGCCTACCTGGCATCAATGGCCCCACCCTCGAGTTATTTCTAAATATTACAGATTTTGTATTTATTTTTTTAATATTTTTGATTCATTTTTAATTTAATTAATTACCCATCTTATAAATGTGGTCATAACTCAACTCATAACACCCAATAATCTATCCTTGCATTTTTAAGGTTGCGATTCAATAAAAATTATTTTGGAAAATTTAAAATTCAAATTAAATAAAATAATATAAAGAAATTAATTTGTTTTGAATTGAAAAATGATTTCATAACTAAAGCCTAACTTTAATTTATTTAAAGCTGATGCATGGCATGCATTTGCTTTTTTCCCTCCATACTACCACATCGGGTATCAATTCCACTTAGAAACCGTCCACATTTCGACATTTTGTATTGTACGGAACCTTGAGTATGCTGCTACTGCATTTCTTATCCTTGAAAATATATTATTATTATTGCTATTCTGAAATGACTTTAGTACCCATTTAACATTGATTTTTTGACAAACCCTGTGATGTGATACAACACTGAAGGGCATTCTAGTAATTTTCGTAAGGGATAGATACACAATTGATACAAACTGGATGAACTATTGACTTCATTTACGTGCATGCATGATCTTCCTCATTTATTTTCATGCAGGTCTGCTCCACGTGGCGGGCAGTCTCTCGCTCTGATCTCCTCTGGAACCGTCTCACTCGAGAAATATGGGGCCGGTCTAATCTGTTGCACGCCACGTGGCGACACGAATACATCTATCGCCATCGAACGGCTCAGAATTTCCGGACACGTAGATACACCCACTTCAATCTCCATTTCGACCCCTCTGACGTGGACAACCCAGATGGTCTGACGTGTCGCTGCCTCACTCTCTCCGACCTCTATCTCGCTTGCGGCTTCGCCGACGGCGCCGTCCGCCTCTTTAATCTCGCCACACGCCTCCACGTCAGGTCGTTCCGGCCCCACCATCGTGACCGCCTCGGCCGGTTCTCGCGGGCTGTATCAGGCATCATCATCACAGACTCCCAGTTAGTTTTCGCCACCTTGGATGGAGACATCCACGTGGCTGTTATAAATGCCGTGGGGAATGAAACTAGGAGGGCTCACTTAGGTAGCGTCATGGACGACGGCATTTTGATTGACTTCACGGGCTGTGCGCGGTACTGGGTAGGTCTATTCGCGGGCCTAGCAGGTCGGGCCTTTCACATCTGGGACGGTCAAACGGAAGAGTTGACCTTCATTGGGGGGTCGTTGACGGATAATAACACAGTGATGGGTTGGCGAATGTTGACAGAGTTCACCGAGTTCGTGGGGCGAGTTAGAGTAACGAGTCATGAGTCAGCTGTGGCATGCACGAGCTCACATGTTATAATATTCGATTTAAGAAACCAAGGGGTGATATTGGGTGAGCGAGAGTACAGAAGAGGGATATTTGTGACCTCGGTTGACGTCAACAACGAGGCCTACATTGTAGTAGAGAATCCACCCAATCGTGATCCGGAAAATCAAAATCGTAGGATGGCTATCGTGCGCCGGGTGGACACTTTTGATGAAGTGTGTAGGTTTAGTTTCAGAGTTGATAAGAATGTCAACATAATGGGCTGCATGAATCAAGGGTATGCGCTAATGTGCGCGGGGGGCATAATAAAGGTATGGGAAGTGGAAAGAGGGGAGTATATGTATAGATTTAGGGAAAGAATAGGAGAGGAAGTGATTGCATTTGTGGGCGATGATAGACACGTGGCAGCATCAAGTGAGACGAGTATACATTTATGGGATTTTGGAGGCATATTAGATTAGAGGCAAGTTGAAGTAGGGGCTGTGAGATGGGGACAAGAGAAAGAGAAGGGCGGAATCAGATGTGTTAAAGTGTACTTCAAGATTGTGTGATACGCTGTTTTGTGAATGTGGGAAGTAAGTTTGACTCTCTAGGGAACTGAAACTTGTTGCTATTAAAATATTAAATTGACTAACATTCAAGTGAAACCAACAACTGAACTAAACTCAAGGCCCTTTTGCAGTTTCTCTGTTGTTTTTGTACATTTCCCACTTGCTGCCTAAGCCTAACTATTCTGGTTTGACCAAGCTTCTGCTATGGGACACTCTCGTCTCTAGTTGTGCTTTTTCTTTCTTTGTATTTTACTTTATGCCTAACCCATTTTGTGGTTGGTAAATTCTGTGGTGGGTATTGTAGGATTTTCCCATTTAAATGAATCTATGTATTCTTTCTTATGTTAGTAAAATAGAATGCATTCCTCAAACTTCCACTCTAATCTTTACCTAAATTTATAGGCCTTAGGGAAATGCTCTCATAAAATATGGAGGTGGAGATTGAGGCTGAAGCAATAAATATGAAAAACAAAAGAACAATTAAACGATTTATTTGGTTCACTCTAAATTAGATTACATTCAAGGAGTTGTTGAATTTTTATTATGTTGGAATTAACCCGGCCAAAGTTTCGGTTTCGAACCGGTTGGAACCGGACGGTTCCGATTCCAATCAGTTCCGGAATCGAAACCTGACCGGTTCGGTTAGGGTTATTGCCCTAACCGAACCGATTGGAACCACCCTAGTAGCCGTTGGGGGACCAACCCAACGACTAGTAGCTGTTGGGCTGGGTGGGGTAGAGAGCCGTTGGGCTCCCTGCCCCCAACTGCCAAAAAAAATTAAAAAAAAAGAAATTTGAGGAATTCCCACGTGGCTGACACGGCATGGCAAGTTGACTCGGCTGTGACTGATGTGGACGCCATGTGGCAGACACGTGGACAACACGTAGACGACACGTGACGATGATGATTCATACTAAGTCCAATGTGCTTTTAATTAATTCTTTAGGCAAGGGCTTTGGCAATTATTGGTCAAACCCAAGATGCCAAGGCCCAATTAGGAATCACCCTATGCCAAAAATCAATTTATGCCCAATTAAAATTTTAAAGGCCCAATTATCAAATTTGGATTCTATGGAAATGGTTTTAGGCCCAATTGGATCCAACCAATTATCGTAAACCAAACTTGGCCCAACCAAGCCCATTAAGCCCAAATACAATAAATTAAATTAACTCATTATTCCAAATTACAAATTAAATCAATTCAAGTGTAATTACCATAATTAATTAATTAATCTAATGCTTCCAAAACACTAACTAATTCAATTAATCCTGCTCTACATTTCCAATTCATGTCCAACACAAATTGAAGCAAAATCAATCTTATAACATGCATCGTGGCTCACTACAATGACATACAAAAATCATTCAATTTGATTTCAATTTAATTAAATTAACATTCAATATTTCTATCATGCCATCAACACATTCAATTGTTAAATTTCAAAAATTAACCATTAGCATTCCTAGGGTATCATATTCGGCCAATGGTATATTTTGGGGAAATTCAATACTATCAATTTTTCACAATTCCAACAATGCACAAATCCAATTGAACATCATATAAACATATCCCAACTAACAATTTAGGCAAATTAAGCTCCAAGCCAAAAAACCCAAATTTAAAGTCATGAACCATAGATTTTCAAATCAAACTTAGGAGGCTTTGATACCATTGTATGTGTTCCTAGAACATGCCAAGATCGTCTAAGAGTGATTTGTGTGTGAATTAATCAAGAAAGTTTGCAGTACAAATTATCATATTTGGATTCTATGGAAATGGTTTTAGGACCAATTGGATCCAACCAATTATCGTAAACCAAACTTGGCCCAACCAAGCCCATTAAGCCCAAATACAATAAATTAAATTAACTCATTATTCCAAATTACAAATTAAATCAATTCAAGTGTAATTACCATAATTAATTAATTAATCTAATGCTTCCAAAACACTAACTAATTCAATTAATCATGCTCTACATTTCCAATTCATGTCCAACACAAATTGAAGCAAAATCAATCTTATAACATGCATCGTGGCTCACGACAAGGACATACAAAAATCATTCAATTTGATTTCAATCTAATTAAATCAACATTCAATATTTCTATCATGCCATCAACACATTCAATTGTTAAATTTCAAAAATTAACCATTAGCATTCCTAGGGTTTCCAAATTACAAATTAAATCAATTCAAGTGTAATTACCATAATTAATTAATTAATCTAATGCTTCCAAAACACTAACTAATTCAATTAATCATGCTCTACATTTCCAATTCATGTCCAACACAAATTGAAGCAAAATCAATCTTATAACATGCATCGTGGCTCACTACAATGACATACAAAAATCATTCAATTTGATTTCAATCTAATTAAATCAACATTCAATATTTCTATTATGCCATCAACACATTCAATTGTTAAATTTCAAAAATTAACCATTAGCATTCCTAGGGTATCATATTCGGCCAATGGTATATTTTTGGGAAAATCAATACTATCAATTTTTCACAATTCCAACAATGCACAAATCCAATTGAACATCATATAAACATATCCCAACCAACAATTTAGGCAAATTAAGCTCCAAGCCAAAAAACCCAAATTTAAAGTCATGAACCATAGATTTTCAAATCAAACTTAGGAGGCTTTGATACCATTGTATGTGTTCCTAGAACATGCCAAGATCGTCTAAGAGTGATTTGTGTGTGAATTAATCAAGAAAGTTTGCAGTACAAATTATCATATTTGGATTTTATGGAAATGGTTTTAGGCCCAATTGGATCCAACCAATTATCGTAAATCAAACTTGGCCCAGCCAAGCCCATTAAGCCCAAATACAATAAATTAAATTAACTCATTATTCCAAATTACAAATTAAATCAATTCAAGTGTAATTACCATAATTAATTAATTAATCTAATGCTTCCAAAACACTAACTAATTCAATTAATCATGCTCTACATTTCCAATTCATGTCCAACACAAATTGAATCAAAATCAATCTTATAACATGCATCGTGGCTCACGACAAGGACATACAAAAATCATTCAATTTGATTTCAATCTAATTAAATCAACATTCAATATTTCTATCATGACATCAACACATTCAATTGTTAAATTTCAAAAATTAACCATTAGCATTCCTAGGGTATCATATTCGCCCAATGGTATATTTTGGGGAAAATCAATACTATCAATTTTTCACAATTCCAATTGAACATCATATAAACATATCCCAACCAACAATTTAGGCAAATTAAGCTCCAAGCCAAAAAACCCAAATTTAAAGTCATGAACCATAGATTTTCAAATCAAACTTAGGAGGCTTTGATACCATTGTATGTGTTCCTAGAACATGCCAAGATCGTCTAACAGTGATTTGTGTGTGAATTAATCAAGAAAGTTTGCAGTACAAATTATCATATTGGATTCTATGGAAATGGTTTTAGGCCCAATTGGATCCAACCAATTATCGTAAACCAAACTTGGCCCAACCAAGCACATTAAGCCCAAATACAATAAATTAAATTAACTCATTATTCCAAATTACAAATTAAATCAATTCAAGTGTAATTACCATAATTAATTAATTAATCTAATGCTTCCAAAACACTAACTAATTCAATTAATCATGCTCTACATTTCCAATTCATGTCCAACACAAATTGAAGCAAAATCAATCTTATAACATGCATCATGGCTCACGACAATGACATACAAAAATCATTCAATTTGATTTCAATTAATTAAATCAACATTCAATATTTCTATCATGTCATCAACACATTCAAATGTTAAATTTCAAAAATTAACCATTAGCATTCCTAGGGTATCATATTCGGCCAATGGTATATTTTGGGGAAAATCAATCTTATCAATTTTTCACAATTCCAACAATGCACAAATCCAATTGAACATCATATAAACATATCCCAACCAACAATTTAGGCAAATTAAGCTCCAAGCTAAGAAACTCAAATTTAAAGTCATGAACCATAGATTTTCAAATCAAACTTAGGAGGCTTTGATACCATTGTATGTGTTCCTAGAACATGCCAAGATCGTCTAAGAGTGATTTGTGTGTGAATTAATCAAGAAAGCTTGCAGTACAAATTATCATATTTGGATTCTATGGAAATGGTTTTAGGCCCAATTGGATCTAACCAATTATCGTAAACCAAACTTGTCCCAACCAAGCCCATTAAGCCCAAATACAATAAATTAATTAACTCATTATTCCAAATTACAAATTAAATCAATTCAAGTGTAATTACCATAATTAATTAATTAATCTAATGCTTCCAAAACACTAACTAATTCAATTAATCATGCTCTACATTTCCAATTCATGTCCAACAAAAATTGAAGCAAAATCAATCTTATAACATGCATCATGGCTCACGAAAATGACATAAAAAAATCATTCAATTTGATTTCAATCTAATTAAATCAACATTCAATATTTCTATCATGCCATCAACACATTCAATTGTTAAATTTCAAAAATTAAACATTAGCATTCCTAGGGTATCATATTCGGCAAATGGTATATTTTGGGGAAAATCAATCCTATCAATTTTTCACAATTCCAACAATGCACAAATCCAATTGAACATCATATAAACATATCCCAACCAACAATTTAGGCAAATTAAGCTCCAAGCCAAAAAATCCAAATTTAAAGTCATGAACCATAGATTTTCAAATCAAACTTAGGAGGCTTTGATACCATTGTATGTGTTCCTAGCACATGCCAAGATCGTCTAAGAGTGATTTGTGTGTGAATTAATCAAGAAAGTTTGCAGTACAAATTATCATATTTGGATTCTATGGAAATGGTTTTAGGCCCAATTGGATCCAACCAATTATCGTAAACCAAACTTGGCCCAACCAAGCACATTAAGCCCAAATACAATAAATTAAATTAACTCATTATTCCGAATTACAAATTAAATCAATTCAAGTGTAATTACCATAATTAATTAATTAATCTAATGCTTCCAAAACACTAACTAATTCAATTAATCATGCTCTACATTTCCAATTCATGTCCAACACAAATTGAATCAAAATCAATCTTATAACAAGCATCGTGGCTCACGACAAGGACATACAAAAATCATTCAATTTGATTTCAATCTAATTAAATCAACATTCAATATTTCTATCATGCCATCAACACATTCAATTGTTAAATTTCAAAAATTAACCATTAGCATTCCTAGGGTATCATATTCGCCCAATGGTATATTTTGGGGAAAATCAATACTATCAATTTTTCACAATTCCAACAATGCACAAATCCAATTGAACATCATATAAACATATCCCAACCAACAATTTAGGCAAATTAAGCTCCAAGCCAAAAAACCCAAATTTAAAGTCATGAACCATAGATTTTCAAATCAAACTTAGGAGGCTTTGATACCATTGTATGTGTTCCTAGAACATGCCAAGATCGTCTAAGAGTGATTTGTGTGTGAATTAATCAAGAAAGCTTGCAGTAAAAATTATCATATTTGGATTCTATGGAAATGGTTTTAGGCCCATTGGATCCAACCAATTATCGTAAACCAAACTTGGCCCAACCAAGCACATTAAGCCCAATACAATAAATTAAATTAACTCATTATTCCAAATTACAAATTAAATCAATTCAAGTGTAATTACCATAATTAATTAATTAATCTAATGCTTCCAAAACACTATTAATTCAATTAATCATGCTCTACATTTCCAATTCATGTCCAACACAAATTGAAGCAAAATCAATCTTATAACATGCATCATGGCTCAAGAAAATGACATAAAAAAATCATTCAATTTGATTTCAATCTAATTAAATCAACATTCAATATTTCTATCATGCCATCAACACATTCAATTGTTAAATTTCAAAAATTAACCATTAGCATTCCTAGGGTATCATATTCGGCCAATGGTATATTTTGGGGAAAATCAATCCTATCAATTTTTCACAATTCCAACAATGCACAAATCCAATTGAACATCATATAAACATATCCCAACCAACAATTTAGGCAAATTAAGCTCCAAGCCAAAAAATCCAAATTTAAAGTCATGAACCATAGATTTTCAAATCAAACTTAGGAGGCTTTGATACCATTGTATGTGTTCCTAGAACATGCCAAGATCGTCTAAGAGTGATTTGTGTGTGAATTAATCAAGAAAGTTTGCAGTACAAATTATCATATTTTGATTCTATGGAAATGGTTTTAGGCCCAATTGGATCCAACCAATTATCGTAAACCAAACTTGGCCCAACCAAGCCCATTAAGCCCAAATACAATAAATTAAATTAACTCATTATTCCAAATTACAAATTAAATCAATTCAAGTGTTATTACCATAATTAATTAATTAATCTAATGCTCCCAAAACACTAACTAATTCAATTAATCATGCTCTACATTTCCAATTCATGTCCAACACAAATTGAATCAAAATCAATCTTATAACATGCATCGTGGCTCACGACAAGGACATACAAAAATCATTCAATTTGATTTCAATCTAATTAAATCAAAATTCAATATTTCTATCATGCCATCAACACATTCAATTGTTAAATTTCAAAAATTAACCATTAGCATTCCTAGGGTATCATATTCGCCCAATGGTATATTTTGGGGAAAATCAATACTATCAATTTTTCACAATTCCAACAATGCACAAATCCAATTGAACATCATATAAACATATCCCAACCAACAATTTAGGCAAATTAAGCTCCAAGCCAAAAAACCCAAATTTAAAGTCATGAACCATAGATTTTCAAATCAAACTTAGGAGGCTTTGATACCATTGTATGTGTTCCTAGAACATGCCAAGATATTCTTGTTGGTTATTTCTAAGGTCCCAAGATCAAATCAAGACATGAAATAATGCGTGAATACATCAACGGAGGTGGCGGAATACTCACATTGATCGGTTGAGTCGATTTGGAGACGAATGAAGGCCAAAAACGCACTGCCCTTCACGCCAAACTGCAACAGTCCACTGTCCCTGCAAAACAGAATTTCGGGTCTCAAAACGAAGCTCCAAACTCCGTCGGATGAGTCCCGCCTCATGGGTGAACCTCCCTACCACCTTCGCAAGACTTGTAAGTGTGCTAGCACTTGATTTCTCACCATGAGAAACCACTCTTGCTCCCCTAAAGCTCACGGTTTTTCTGGTTCAAAACCAGTGAAGAATGGCCACCATTGCCGTGAGAGAGATGAGAGAGTTTGAGAGAAAAATGTGTTAAGTTGTTAAAATGATTTACCAAAAATCAATTTATATTTATGCCATAATATTTATTAAATTAATAATAAAATTATGACACAAAACATGCAATGGCTTAGAGTGTCAAACACTCAATTTCCATGCAATAACATTGAGTGCATTGTACACTATCTACATGCAATGCATTAGAATGACATGTGTCATGTGGGCCCCACACGTTTCCAAATGAAAGTGGGCCCACGTGCACTCACGCGTTCGGGTTTGATATTTCCGAAATACCGAGCTTACGTCGCGACGTTAATTCAATCGAATAATTGCGGCTAGCGAAATTATTATTTACGTCGCTAACGAATTAATTCTAAATTAACTCGTTTGCCCGAATTAAAATCTAATTTTAATTCCGCGTCGAAATCTAATTTCGTCTAATATATCGAATATATTAATACATCGATTAATCCGAATTAATCGTTCTCTCTCTTTAGACGACATTTTATCCCGGATAAAACATCTCCGTTATTAATCCTAGATTAATTTTCTCTCTCTCTTCTTTATAATCCCAGATTATTCAAGAGTGCGAGTTGTGCGTCATCGGTGGATTATCGGGAAGCGACCCATGAGATCCCCGGATAATCTGACAGTAAATACGGTCGTCGGAGTATCCGAATCACGTACGTACAAAGTACTACGTTCTACCGATTTACGAGACAAGGTCGACTCCTAGCAAAGCACCAAGTCTTCCCCAGTTCTCCGGACATATTCATCAAAGAATATCAAAGATCTGTATCAAGCGTAGTATACAATTGTATTGTGCATATCGGCCCAGTATCGGATAGTCACGTGCTAGGGCTGGGGCTGGATAAGTGTCTGCCCCGTCCGAAACACATATCGGATGTCTGGTAACTAGTCTCTATAATCAGATATTCATGACCTGGTCATAATATCACGATTGGATGCGCATCACTTAAGAGCACTAATACCGTATCCTGCGTGACATCATCTCCACTATGACTGGAGTGACACTTCCGTCTTGACATCACATCCAATACACTACGATTCCTGATAAACCCAGAAGAGGTGAACACAGAACCAGTTAAGATCCCCACCACCAAAACCAAATTTTACCGATTGTCGTAAGTATTAGCGATGTAAGTCTCAGGTTAAGACTATACACACCTACCTTGATTTCGGCCTCCCATAGACACCTAGTCATAATACCAATGGGATTCCGAAGGGTCTATCCAGAGCGAAGCTGTTTCCCGTACCATCGGTGAAACACGACCTCCTATCGCACTTGCACAAGTATCCAATACTTATATATATGAGAACTATGCCGTTGTGCCCTCACAACGCGCACAAGTGCAATACTAGCCTATTCCGCATTATCGATGTCCAGTCTCGATAATACTACGGCTAGGGATATTTAATGATTAATCCTTCGTGGACTGATACTGTCTCATATCATCTCAATCCAGGAACTAATCATAGGGACCTCTCTTCATTTATATATCTAAGGTGATCTAATCACAAAATGACGAGAGTGCAATTTCCTTGTTACATAGTTAATTTGCTACAACAACACAATGATCTGTGCAAATAGTGACGCTATGGGTCATATTATCCAACAATCTCCTACTTGGCACATAGCCAGTCACTCGAGAGTGTCTAACACCCGAACTATGTAAGGTTCGCTCAAATGCTGAGGAAAGGTTTTCGTCAGCGGATTTGTTCGATTATCGTTTGACGCGATTTACACGATCATCACATCGCCACGATGTATGATCCGAACGAATCAGATGATATAGAAGTATATATCTGGATCGTCGATGAGACCTTTAATTCCTTAGCCTGTGCTGACGCCTAGCTCAGCTGCTAACAGAACTATATCTAATGTAATTAGATTCACTTTCGATCCAAATGGCTTCTTTTGCTGCCTCGGCTGCAGCAATAATCCGCATTTGTTGTTTATTCGGCAACAGTTATCTTGCTTGGAAGATTTCCAGCTCACTGTCCCGTTATTCAAACTTCATAGTACCACAGTATTTAACTGTTTGGAAACTTGCAGCAGTGATCCCAGTCACTTCAAGTTCTCCTTCTCCATAGTTTAAGATAGCATCTTTAGTTCTCTGAGATACTAACAGATGTTCTTAACTTCAATCCAGTGACTATCACTTGGATTGACCCGATTGTGACTCCATATGCTCGAAGCGTATGAGACACCAATACAAGTACATTTTAAATGTACAATTTCCCAGAGAGTGTTAACAACTCCAAATCTATCCCAGTAGATCTTTATTCCTCTAATAAAGGTTGTTATCTCCCAAAATTCTACGGAGAATTTCTATTGAAAGCCAAGCTTTCAACAATAGCTTTATGGGAATTTCACTGTCAGTGCGCTCTCCCACTAACCTCCTTATATACACAAGAATTATTTCGTTTTGAGTCAAATCATAAACCATTATGATTATTTCAAAACGACAGTTCCAAGAACCTTATGCTTGCATTGATCCAAACATGGATCGAATAACCCGCAAACCTTGTTTGTCGGTTATACAAAATCGTCAGGATGTTGTAAACATCCTCCAAAAGGTTTCCTTTTCAGGAAAGTGATTTTGATTTGTAACTGACATATTTCATAAATGAAATATACAGTTATCAACAAGCATCTTCAAAATGGATTTACCATGGCAACAGGTAAAAAGGTTGAACCGTTATTAACATAATGTTGATAACGATACCTTTCCGTCAAAAGCTTAGCTTTGCACGTTGGTATGTTGCCTTCCATGTATGTCTTCCTTGAAGACATTTAATGTACCATAGGCACAACGCCTTGTGGTACAACAACTAGTATCCAAACATAGTTGTTATACATGGAATCCATTTTGGACTCATGGCACTTTGCCATAACAGGGAGTCGATACCTCGTATCACTTCCTCATAACGTAGTCGGATGGTATACCTCCATAAGATTGACATCTTTATGAGGTTAGATCAGAAACCCATACCCTAGGTTGTTTTCTGACTCTATCCGATCTACGAAGTTCTTGTGTATTTGAAGATTAATGGTATAGTTTCATCATAGATGAACTATTTGTGTTCCATTACGGACTTCGTGCCTAGAACAGTATCACTCCGATTTTTCATCGAGTATCACTATCCTCCCACTGACCACTGCATATCGGTATTTCTCTTAGGAAAACCGCATGGTGAGCAACAACTACATTGTTCTCATGTGGGATTTATAAGTACTATACTTAAGGTTTCCCTAAGATAACCTATATTGGCACTTATCCAATTGGGTCCTTAGTTTGGTATCATCCAAACCTATGCCTGGCATACCCAAATTATCAGGAATGAGAAACCTCGTTTCTTCCCTGTTCATATCCTATATGATATCTGTCAAACAGATTTATATGGAACTTATTCTAAATAAGTTTTGCACTGTTAATACATATCCTGTAGAAGGTAATAGTAGCTCAGAGCGACTCGTGATAAACCTTATCATGTCCAACAAAATTCGGTTTTAGTTCAGACACACCGTCTAACTGACGTGTCTCGAGAGGAGTCCTCATCTGAAAGAATACCATACTCTTTCATGTACGTATGAAACTTACTGCTTAAGTATTTTCCATTACGGTATTACCGTGGCGGAATAATACTATAGCCGATCTGTTTGTCTATTTCGTGTCGAAACTCTAAAAGTTTCCGATTTGTGTTCTTCAAAAGAAACACATAACCACAACGTGATGTCACATCCGTTAAGGTCACGAAATATTCATGTTCACATCTAGCCTAGCTAGATATGGGCCCACTTACTTCACCATGAATAGGGCTAACAGATCGGTGGCCCTCCCTTTTACTATTACCAAGTAAATAGTATTTAGGTATTTAACCTAATAAACTAGATTCGTAGACCTTATTTGAATAGTCAAATCAGTCATAGTACCCACTCTATAAAAGTGTGGATATACGAGTCTTGTTTAATAAACTAGATTCGTAGACCTTATTTGAATAGTCAAATCAGTCCTAGTACCCACTCTTCAAAAGTGTGGATATACGAGTCTTGTTTAATTGTGTCCCAGACAACAATGCCACAAATAAGTCTCCATTGATCAAATCAATTTGAGCTATTTATTTGTCATTTTATATGTTTGAGATTTTTTTCTTTATATTCAAAATATAAATTCTGTTATTTACATCCAATGTATTTATCTCAGTATCATCTTTATATATTGAAACACTTTAGTGTTCTAGAATATAAAGGTTTTATCCGTATCGGATTAAACCCTGATATAGAGATAATGTCTCTAGTCAAACTAGTTACATTATAACATTTCCTAATTTAAGTACATACCCAAAGGGCAGTTCCTAAACTTAGGTATCTACGGTCGAAACAGCGACTTTCGTCCCGTTTCCAATTCGCAGAGAAATCTCGGCTTGAAGCCAGTATCCAGCTCACAGCGGATTCTGAACGTCAATACATATATTTTATGTACCACACTAAGTATTCAATTTCAATACTAGTAGTGAACATAACTTTGACAAATATTTTTAAAGTTAGAGCCTCGCCCTTTCTTTAATTCCTTCGTGTCTTCCATATCCAAATGGTAGTCACTTTGGGATATGTCAATTATCCTTTTCAATATTTCACAAACCTTTGGTCAAGCCTTGGGTTTCGGAATATCGAAACGATGTGCACCTTGTGCTACATGCCCAATTGCAAACTTTGACTTTTCTCCACTAGAATAGTCAATTAATTCTCCAAGAATTATTAATTGCAACTTAATACTTTTAAATCTAAAGATAGATTTATTATAAGTATATTAATTAAGCACTAAAGTCATCATCACATAAATCTTCCAAAGACTTTATGCTCTACTATTTGCTTAATAATGGGCTTAGTCATAATAAGTTATTTTATCAAATAAATTAACCTATATTAATTCCCAATGAAAATTAAATCATTTAAAACATTTAATCCAAGGATTATATATTTTAAATATTCAACCTTTTCAATTCTTTATTTTAATAGTCCAACTATTTAATCAAATTATTAAGGTACTATTTATTATAATGATTACAATAATCCAATTATTTAATCAACTATAATTTTAATATTGATTACTATAATCCCATTATAAAATCAACTATCATTTTAATTCAATTATATTGATTACTATAATCCAATTATAAAATCAACTATAATTTTAATTCAATTATATTGATTACTATAATCCAATTATAAAATCAACTATAATTTTAATTCAATTATATTGATTACTATAATCCAATTATAAAATCAACTATAATTTGAATAAGTTTGTATATAGTCCAACTATATATATTTAAAACAACATAAAATATTAGTCCAACTAATACTTTTGATTAATACGACGAGTAAAATATAAATGATCGTGTTTAGCGAGTATTCGAACGAATGTTGCAAATTCAATACTTGCCTCCCACTATTTTTCGTCGAGCCTCTAACCCTCTGTGGAGTACTCGGGAAACCGCGTTTCCTAGTGGGCTAGGATCCTATTAAATAACACACAACCCTGACTTTGGCCAATAAAAAGCTGTATGCTATTTAACTAGGTAGATCTCACAGATCAATTGGATCTCATCCAATTCCTAGATCCGGTTAGGTGGACATCCAAGTCCGAAACATATGTATAATGTCAATGTATCCAATACATTTTCCTAACCATATCCTCCGAATCATCTAGGCCTTGGCTTTGGCCAAAAACAAACCTAATGATTCCAGTTAAGCGGGACCCATTGACGAGGAAAGTTTCGTAATCAATGTCATTGGACAAAAAGTGATCTGACTTTGGCCAATAAAAATCACGATTTGGACAAGACACCGATATCTAACAAAACTCTCATGATTCAAGTACATCCTTGATTGACAAAGGTCTTGACTTTGGTCAAAAACAAACCAATGCCAACTTCGGATCTTGAACAAGAATCATTCAATGGAAGGATATTTGCTTAATATAGATTGAGGGATTTTCGCGTGCAAATTGGCTACCAATTTAATTATCTTTGTTAAGGTCTCATCATCATACACCCTTAAACATGCATTCTAAATACATAATAAAGCGAGTATGAAATAAAATAATAATGATATGCGGATGGATACTTAACACATTGATCCTAGATCAAATCTCTCCCTTTCTCACTCAAGCTAGCACTTGTACTACTTCTACCCGTTACACTACACTTCTAAAGAAACCTCATATACATAGAGGGGAATAGGTGAGAAGAGAATACAAAGAGAAAGAAGGTGATAAGGCTGGACACGCAGGTCCAATTTAACAAATCGAATTTATTACAAACAATTTCTAAAATTGCCCACCCATCATATATCCATCCGATATACATTATTCATTCAACACAACCACGTATTCACACACATAAGCATGCTATCAATCAATCTAATCAAATTAATTAATCTGATAATAAAGTGATCATCCAATGTTCAAACAACGATTTGATTTTGATAGAGTCAAACTCGTTTTGCGAATGAGTACTTAAAGTACGAATTCATGAATTAAATTAAACTACATCATTAAATCTAATTTAACATGTATTTAATACTAATTCACTATTCAATTCCAAATTAAATATTGCACTTTTATTAATAAACCTTTTACGATTTAAATTCCAAATTCAATCGCGTCGGGACTCAAAGTCCGATTAACGTCCAACGTCAATTTAATTTAAGTCTAATGGGCTTCAATTAATTTCTTTAGGCATGGGCTTCGGCAACCAAAGCCCAATAGTGGAATCACCCAAAATGTCTTAGAAATCAATTTCGGCCCATTAGGCCCAATTAAACATTAAAGGTTCATTAGTCGCATTTGGGCTTATGGTTAAGGTTTTGGGCCCAATTGGATCCAATCCACTTGGCCTAAACCAAACTTGATAAATCAAGCCCAATAGGCCCAATTACAACTTTAAATTCTAATTTCCAAAATTAGGCCCAATTAATTAAATCCAAAAATCCAATTTTCACAATTTAATTACCAAAAGTGCATTATATGATTAATCAACTAAATCAACATTTCCAAAACACTAAATTAGTCCAATTAATCATACTTAATTCATTATTACATGTCAAAACACACATAATGAAAAATCAAACCCATTTACATGCTTTTAATGCTCTCGGCCAAGGAAGGTAATTTTGTCCGATTTGAATTCAATCCGATTAATTACACAATCGACAACGTATTAACTTCCCGAATGATTTCATACACATCCAATGTCACAAAATCCAAAATTACCAAGACATTAGGGCAATGATACATTCGGCCATGGTAAGGAATTTGGGGTTTTTGTCCAATTCGAAATCCAATCCAATTCGATTCAAATTAACATCAACCTAATCGATTCTAACTCATCAAATGAATTAAAAATCAAAAAATCCAAGATCCCAAAAATCATCAAACCATTCGGCCAACACATCCATTTTGGGGAAAATAATTCCAAATCATTTTACATCAAATTAGTCCAACCAAAATGAAATAAAACATGTTATAAGCATACTTAAACAATCAATTTATTCAAATCATGCTCAACAAACATTTACCCAAATTTTAAGCCCTACATTTTTCATGCTTGCAACATTAGCTCTTGATGCCATTGTTGGTTATTTCTAAGGTCACAAGATCAAATCAAGACATGAAATAATGCGTGAATACATCAACGGAGGTAGCGGAATACTCACATTGATCGGTTGAGTCGATTTGGAGACGAATGAAGGCCAAAAACGCACTGCCCTTCACGCCAAACTGCAACAGTCCACTGTCCCTGCAAAACAGAATTTCGGGTCTCAAAACGAAGCTCCAAACTCCGTCGGATGAGTCCCGCCTCATGGGTGAACCTCCCTACCACCTTCGCAAGACTTGTAAGTGTGCTAGCACTTGATTTCTCACCATGAGAAACCACTCTTGCTCCCCTAAAGCTCACGGTTTTTCTGGTTCAAAACCAGTGAAGAATGGCCACCATTGCCGTGAGAGAGATGAGAGAGTTTGAGAGAGAAAAATGTGTTAAGTTGTTAAAATGATTTACCAAAAATCAATTTATATTTATGCCATAATATTTATTAAATTAATAATAAAATTATGACACAAAACATGCAATGGCTTAGAGTGTCAAACACTCAATTTCCATGCAATAACAATGAGTGCATTGTACACTATCTACATGCAATAACATTGAGTGCATTGTAAACTATCTACATGCAATGCATTAGAATGACATGTGTCATGTGGGCCCCACACGTTTCCAAATGAAAGTGGGCCCACGTGCACTCACGCGTTCGGGTTGATATTTCCGAAATACCGAGCTTACGTCGCGACGTTAATTCAATCGAATAATTGCGGCTAGCGAAATTATTATTTACGTCGCTAACGAATTAATTCTAAATTAACTCATTGCCCGAATTAAAATCTAATTTTAATTCCGCGTCGAAATCTAATTTCGTCTAATATATCGAATATATTAATACATCGATTAATTCCGAATTAATCGTTCTCTCTCTTTAGACGACATTTTATCCCGGATAAAACATCTCCGTTATTAATCCTAGATTAATTTTCTCTCTCTCTTCTTTATAATCCCAGATTATTCAAGAGTGCGAGTTGTGCGTCATCGGTGGATTATCGGGAAGCGATCCATGAGATCCCCGGATAATCTGGCAGTAAATACGGTCGTCGGAGTATCCGAATCACGTACGTACCAAGTACTACGTTCTACCGATTTACGAGACAAGGTCGACTCCTAGCAAAGCACCAAGTCTTCCCCAGTTCTCCGGACATATTCATCAAAGAATATCAAAGATCTGTATCAAGCGTAGTATACAATTGTATTGTGCATATCGGCCCAGTATCGGATAGTCACGTGCTAGGGCTGGGGCTGGATAAGTGTCTGCCCCGTCCGAAACACATATCGGATGTCTGGTAACTAGTCTCTATAATCGGATATTCATGACCTGGTCATAATATCACGATTGGATGCGCATCACTTTAGAGCACTAATACCGTATCCTGCGTGACATCATCTCCACTATGACTGGAGTGACACTTCCGTCTTGACATCACATCCAATACACTACGATTCCTGATAAACCCAGAAAAGGTGAACACAGAACCAGTTAAGATCCCCACCACCAAAACCAAAGTTTACCGATTGTCGTAAGTATTAGCGATGTAAGTCTCAGGTTAAGACTATACACACATACCTTGATTTCGGCCTCCCATAGACACCTAGTCATAATACCAACGGGATTCCGAAGGGTCTATCCAGAGCGAAGCTGTTTCCCGTACCATCGGTGAAACACGACCTCCTATCGCACTTGCACAAGTATCCATACTTATATATATGAAACTATGCTGTTGTGCCCTCACAACGCGCACAAGTGCAATACTAGCCTATTCCGCATTATCGATGTTCAGTCTCGATAATACTACGGCTAGGGATATTTAATGATTAATCCTTCGTGGACTGATACTGTCTCATATCATCTCAATCCAGGAACTAATCATAGGGACCTCTCTTCATTTATATATCTAAGGTGATCTAATCACAAAATGACGAGAGTGCAATTTCCTTGTTACATAGTTAATTGCTACAACAACACAATGATCTGTACAAATAGTGACGCTATGGGTCATTATCCAACAATCTAAGAGTGATTTGTGTGTGAATTAATCAAGAAAGTTTGCAGTACAAATTATCATATTTGGATTCTATGGAAATGGTTTTAGGCCCAATTGGATCCAACCAATTATCGTAAACCAAACTTGGCCCAACCAAGCACATTAAGCCCAATACAATAAATAAAATTAACTCATTATTCCAAATTACAAATTAAATCAATTCAAGTGTAATTACCATAATTAATTAATTAATCTAATGCTTCCAAAACACTAACTAATTCAATTAATCATGCTCTACATTTCCAATTCATGTCCAACACAAATTGAAGCAAAATCAATCTTATAACATGCATCATGGCTCACGACAATGACATACAAAAATCATTCAATTTGATTTCAATTTAATTAAATCAACATTCAATATTTCTATCATGTCATCAACACATTCAATTGTTAAATTTCAAAAATTAACCATTAGCATTCCTAGGGTATCATATTCGGCCAATGGTATATTTTGGGGAAAATCAATCCTATCAATTTTTCACAATTCCAACAATGCACAAATCCAATTGAACATCATATAAACATATCCCAACAACAATTTAGGCAAATTAAGCTCCAAGCTAAAAAACTCAAATTTAAAGTCATGAACCATAGATTTTCAAATCAAACTTAGGAGGCTTTGATACCATGTATGTGTTCCTAGAACATGCCAAGATCGTCTAAGAGTGATTTGTGTGTGAATTAATCAAGAAAGTTTGCAGTACAAATTATCATATTTGGATTATATGGAATGGTTTTAGGCCCAATTGGATCCAACCATTATCGTAAACCAAACTTGGCCCAACCAAGCCCATTAAGCCCAAATATAATAAATTAAATTAACTCATTATTCCAAATTACAAATTAAATCAATTAATGTGTAATTACCATAATTAATTAATTAATCTAATGCTTCCAAAACACTAACTAATTCAATTAATCATGCTCTACATTTCCAATTCATGTCCAACACAAATTGAAGCAAAATCATCTTATAACATGCATCATGGCTCACGACAATGACATACAAAAATCATTCAATTTGATTTCAATCTAATTAAATCAACATTCAAATTTCTATCATGCCATCAACACATTCAATTGTTAAATTTCAAAAATTAACCATTAGCATTCCTAGGGTATCATATTCGGCCAACGGTATATTTTGGGGAAAATCAATCCTATCAATTTTTCACAATTCAAACAATGCACAAATCCAATTGAACATCATATAAACATATCCAACCAACAATTTAGGCAAATTAAGCTCCAAGCAAAAACCCAAATTTAAAGTCATGAACTATAGATTTTCAAATCAAACTTAGGAGGCTTTGATACCATTGTATGTGTTCCTAGAACATGCCAAGATCGTCTAAGAGTGATTTGTGTGTGAATTAATCAAGAAAGCTTGCAGTACAAATTTCATATTTGGATTCTATGGAAATGGTTTTAGGTCCAATTGGATCCAACAAATTATCGTAAACCAAACTTTGCCCAACCAAGCCATTAAGCCCAAATATAATAAATTAAATTAACTCATTATTCATGTGTAATTACCATAATTAATTAATTAATCTAATGCTTCCAAAACACTAACTATTTCAATTAATCATGCTCTACATTTCCAATTCATGTCCAACACAAATTGAAGCAAAATCAATCTTATAACATGCATCGTGGCTCACGACAATGACATACAAAAATCATTCAATTTGATTTCAATCTAATTAAATCAACATTCAATATTTCTATCATGCCATCAACACATTCAATTGTTAAATTTCAAAAATTAGCCATTAGCATTCCTAGGGTATCATATTCGGCCAATGGTATATTTTGGGGAAAATCAATACTATCAATTTTTCACAATTCCAACAATGCACAAATCCAATTGAACATCATATAAACATATCCCAACCAACAATTTAGGCAAATTAAGCTCCAAGCCAAAAAATCAAATTTAAAGTCATGAACCATAGATTTTCAAATCAAACTTAGGAGGCTTTGATACCGTTGTATGTGTTCCTAGAACATGCCAAGATCGTCTAAGAGTGATTTGTGTGTGAATTAATCAGAAAGTTGCAGTACAAATTATCATATTTGGATTCTATGGAAATGGTTTTAGGCCAATTGGATCCAACCAATTATCGTAAATCATACTTGGCCCAACCAAGCACATTAAGCCCAAATACAATAAATTAAATTAACTCATTATTCCAAATTACAAATTAAATCAATTCAAGTGTAATTACCATAATTAATTAATTAATCTAATGCTTCCAAAACACTAACTAATTCAATTAATCATGCTCTACATTTCCAATTCATGTCCAACATAAATTGAAGCAAAATCAATCTTATAACATGCATCATGGCTCACGACAATGACATACAAAAATCATTCAATTTGATTTCAATCTAATTAAATCAACATTCAATATTTCTGTCATGCCATCAACACATTCAATTGTTAAATTTCAAAAATTAACCATTAGCATTCCTAGGGTATCATATTCGGCCAATGGTATATTTTGGGGAAAATCAATACTATCAATTTTTCACAATTCCAACAATGCACAAATCCAATTGAACATCATATAAACATATCCCAACCAACAATTTAGGCAAATTAAGCTCCAAGCCAAAAAACCCAAATTTAAAGTCATGAACTATAGATTTTCAAATCAAACTTAGGAGGCTTTGATACCATTGTATGTGTTCCTAGAACATGCCAAGATCGTCTAAGAGTGATTTGTGTGTGAATTAATCAAGAAAGTTTGCAGTACAAATTATCATATTTGGATTCTATGGAAATGGTTTTAGGCCCAATTGGATCAACCAATTATCGTAAACCAAACTTGGCCCAACCAAGCCCATTAAGCCCAAATACAATAAATTAAATTAACTCATTATTCCAATTACAAATTAAATCAATTCAAGTGTAATTACCATAATTAATTAATTAATCTAATGCTTCCAAAACACTAACTAATTCAATTAATCATGCTCTACATTTCCAATTCATGTCCAACACAAATTGAAGCAAAATCAATCTTGTAATATGCATCATGGCTCACGACAATGACATACAAAAATCATTCAATTTGATTTCAATCTAATTAAATCAACATTCAATATTTCTATCATGCCATCAACACATTCAATTGTTAAATTTCAAAAATTAACCATTAGCATTCCTAGGGTATCATATTCGGCCAATGATATATTTTGGGTAAAATCAATACTATCAATTTTTCACAATTCAACATTGCACAAATCCAATTGACATCATTAAAACATTCCCCAACTAACAATTTAGGCAAATTAAGCTCTAAGCAAAAAACCCAAATTTAAAGTCGTGAACTATAGATTTTCAAATCAAACTTAGGACGCTTTGATACCATTGTATGTGTTCCTAGAACATGCCAAGATCGTCTAAGAGTGATTTGTGTGTGAATTAATCAAGAAAGTTTGCAGTACAAATTATCATATTTGGATTCTATTGAAATGGGTTTAGGCCGAATTGGATCCAACCAATTATCGTAAACCAAACTTGGCCCAACCAAGCCCAATATAAAAAATTATATTAACTTATTATTCCAAATTACAAATTAAATCAATTCATGTGTAATTACCATAATTAATTAATTAATCTAATGCTTCCAAAACACTAACTAATTCAATTAATCATGCTCTACATTTCCAATTCATGTCGAAAACAAATTGAAGCAAAATCAATCTTATAACATGCATCATGGCTCACGACAATGACATACAAAAATCATTTAATTTGATTTCAATCTAATTAAATCAACATTCAATATTTCTATCATGCCATCAACACATTCAATTGTTAAATTTCAAAAATTAACCATTAGCATTCCTAGGGTATCATATTCGGCCAATGGTATAATTTGGGGAAAATCAATCCTATCAAATTTTCACAATTCCAACAATGCACAAATCCAATTGAACATCATATAAACATATCCCAACCAACAATTTAGGCAAATTAAGCTCCAAGCCAAAAAACCCAAATTTAAAGTCATGAACCATAGATTTTCAAATCAAACTTATGAGGCTTTGATACCATTGTATGTGTTCCTAGAACATGCCAAGATCGTCTAAGAGTGATTTGTGTGTGAATTAATCAAGAAAGTTTGCAGTACAAATTATCATATTTGGATTCTATGGAAATGATTTTAGGCCCAAATGGATCCAACCAATTATCGTAAACCAAACTTGGCCCAACCAAGCCCATTAAGCCCAAATATAATAAATTAAATTAACTCATTATTCCAAATTACAAATTAAATCAATTAATGTGTAATTACCATAATTAATTAATTAATCTAATGCTTCCAAAACACTAACTAATTCAATTAATCATGCTCTACATTTCCAATTAATGTCCAACACAAATTGAAGCAAAATCAATCTTATAACATGCATCGTGGCTCACGACAAGGACATACAAAAATCATTCAATTTGATTTCAATCTAATTAAATCAACATTCAATATTTCTATCATGCCATCAACACATTCAATTGTTAAATTTCAAAAATTAACCATTAGCATTCCTAGGGTATCATATTCGGCCAATGGTATATTTTGGGGAAAATCAATCCTATCAATTTTTCACAATTCCAACAATGCACAAATCCAATTGAACATCATATAAACATATCCCAACCAACAATTTAGGCAAATTAAGCTCCAAGCCAAAAAATCCAAATTTAAAGTCATGAACCATAGATTTTCAAATCAAACTTAGGAGGCTTTGATACCATTGTATGTGTTCCTAGAACATGCCAAGATCGTCTAAGAGTGATTTGTGTGTGAATTAATCAAGAAAGTTTGCAGTACAAATTATCATATTTGGATTCTATGGAAATGGTTTTAGGCCCAATTGGATCCAACCAATTATCGTAAACCAAACTTGGCCCAACCAAGCCCATTAAGCCCAAATACAATAAATTAAATTAACTCATTATTCCAAATTACAAATTAAATCAATTCAAGTGTAATTACCATAATTAATTAATTAATCTAATGCTTCCAAAACACTAACTAATTCAATTAATCATGCTCTACATTTCCAATTCATGTCCAACACAAATTGAAGCAAAATCAATCTTGTAATATGCATCATGGCTCACGACAATGACATACAAAAATCATTCAATTTGATTTCAATCTAATTAATCAACATTCAATATTTCTATCATGCCATCAACACATTCAATTGTTAAATTTCAAAAATTAACCATTAGCATTCCTAGGGATCATATTCGGCCAATGATATATTTTGGGTAAAATCAATACTATCAATTTTTCACAATTCCAACATGCAAAATCCAATTGAACATCATATAAACATATCCCAACCAACAATTTAGGCAAATTAAGCTCCAAGCCAAAAAACCAAATTTAAAGTCGTGAACTATAGATTTTCAAATCAAACTTAGGACGCTTTGATACCATTGTATGTGTTCCTAGAACATGCCAAGATCGTCTAAGAGTGATTTGTGTGTGAATTAATCAAGAAAGTTTGCAGTACAAATTATCATATTTGGATTCTATTGAAATGGGTTTAGGCCGAATTGGATCCAACCAATTATCGTAAACCAAACTTGGCCCAACCAAGCCCAAATATAATAAATTATATTAACTTATTATTCCAAATTACAAATTAAATCAATTCATGTGTAATTACCATAATAATTAATTAATCTAATGCTTCCAAAACACTAACTAATTCAATTAATCATGCTCTACATTTCCAATTCATGTCGAAAACAAATTGAAGCAAAATCAATCTTATAACATGCATCATGGCTCACGACAATGACATACAAAAATCATTTAATTTGATTTCAATCTAATTAAATCAACATTCAATATTTCTATCATGCCATCAACACATTCAATTGTTAAATTTCAAAAATTAACCATTAGCATTCCTAGGGTATCATATTCGGCCAATGGTATAATTTGGGGAAAATCAATCCTATCAAATTTTCACAATTCCAACAATGCACAAATCCAATTGAACATCATATAAACATATCCCAACCAACAATTTAGGCAAATTAAGCTCCAAGCCAAAAAACCCAAATTTAAAGTCATGAACCAGATTTTCAAATCAAACTTATGAGGCTTTGATACCATTGTATGTGTTCCTAGAACATGCCAAGATCGTCTAAGAGTGATTTGTGTGTGAATTAATCAAGAAAGTTTGCAGTACAAATTATCATATTTGGATTCTATGGAAATGATTTTAGGCCCAAATGGATCCAACCAATTATCGTAAACCAAACTTGGCCCAACCAAGCCCATTAAGCCCAAATATAATAAATTAAATTAACTCATTATTCCAAATTACAAATTAAATCAATTAATGTGTAATTACCATAATTAATTAATTAATCTAATGCTTCCAAAACACTAACTAATTCAATTAATCATGCTCTACATTTCCAATTAATGTCCAACACAAATTGAAGCAAAATCAATCTTATAACATGCATCGTGGCTCACGACAAGGACATACAAAAATCATTCAATTGATTTCAATCTAATTAAATCAACATTCAATATTTCTATCATGCCATCAACACATTCAATTGTTAAATTTCAAAAATTAACCATTAGCATTCCTAGGGTATCATATTCGGCCAATAGTATATTTTGGGGAAAATCAATCCTATCAATTTTTCACAATTCCAACAATGCACAAATCCAATTGAACATCATATAAACATATCCCAACCAACAATTTAGGCAAATTAAGCTCCAAGCCAAAAAATCCAAATTTAAAGTCATGAACCATAGATTTTCAAATCAAACTTAGGAGGCTTTGATACCATTGTATGTGTTCCTAGAACATGCCAAGATCGTCTAAGAGTGATTTGTGTGTGAATTAATCAAGAAAGTTTGCAGTACAAATTATCATATTTGGATTCTATGGAAATGGTTTTAGGCCCAATTGGATCCAACCAATTATCGTAAACCAAACTTGGCCCAACCAAGCCCATTAAGCCCAAATACAATAAATTAAATTAACTCATTATTCCAAATTACAAATTAAATCAATTCAAGTGTAATTACCATAATTAATTAATTAATCTAATGCTTCCAAAACACTAACTAATTCAATTAATCATGCTCTACATTTCCAATTCATGTCCAACACAAATTGATGCAAAATCAATCTTATAACATGCATCATGGCTCACGACAATGACATACAAAAATCATTCAATTTGATTTCAATCTAATTAAATCAACATTCAATATTTCTATCATGCCATCAACACATTCAATTGTTAAATTTCAAAAATTAACCTTTAGCATTCCTAGGGTATCATATTCGGCCAATGGTATATTTTGGGGAAAATCAATCCTATCAATTTTTCACAATTCCAACAATGCACAAATCCAATTGAATCCCAACCAACAATTTAGGCAAATTAAGCTCCAAGCCAAAAAACCCAAATTTAAAGTCATGAACCATAGATTTTCAAATCAAACTTAAGAGGCTTTGATACCATTGTATGTGTTCCTAGAACATGCCAAGATCGTCTAAGAGTGATTTGTGTGTGAATTAATCAAGAAAGTTTGCAGTACATACTTGGATCATTGTTGAGACCGTGGTTCCTTAGCCTGTGCCGTAGCCTAGCTCATCTGCTAACAGAACTACTCCTAATCCAATTAGGATTATATAAATTCAAAATGCTTCTATTGCTGCCTCAGCTGCAGCAATGTCCGCTCTTGTTTATTTGACAACAGTATCTTGCTTGGAAGATTTCCAGCTCACTGTTCCGTTATTCAAACAATATATGTACCCTTATTGCGACTTACAGTCGTTTTCATCGGTTTAGAAACTTGCAGCGGTAAACCTGATTACCTCAAGTTCTCATTTCCCATATTTTAAGAACGCATCCTTAGTTCGTCTAAGATACTTAAGGATGTTTTTAACATCAATCCAGTGACCATCACCTGGATTGGTCTGATTGTGACTCCATATGCTCAAAGCATATGAGACACCAGGTCACATACATAACAAAACGTACGAATACTGAGAGAGTGTCGACAGCTTTTTAGATCTATCACATTAGATCTTTATTCCTAGAATAAATCCTGCTTCTCCCAGGTATTCTATGGAGAATTTTAATGAAAGCCAAGCTTTCACCGATTATAGCATAGGAATGTTATTGCTAAGAAGCAATACATCATCAACTTATAGGACATTCATTGTCAGTGCGCTCCCAATAACCTTCTTATATACACATGAATCATATTCGTTTTGAATGAAATCATATACCATTATGATCTCATCAAAAAGTTGGTTCCAAGAACGCAATGCTTGCTTCAATCCATAAATGGTTCGATTTAACTTGCAAACCTTGTTTGCATGTTTTGGCACAACAAAACCATAAGGCTGTTGTAAACATCCTCCAAAAGGTTTCGTTAAGTAAAGCGATTTTGACGTCCATGTGCCATATTTCATAAATGAAACATGCAGCATTAGCAATCATTTATCCAAATGGATTTAATCATGGAAACATCTGAAAAAAATTCATCGTAGTCGACACTATGTCGTTGACGATACCCTTTCTGTACAAGCCTAGCTTTGTACATTTGTATCTTGCCATCCATGTATGTCTTCCTTGAAGACTCATTTGTTACCAATAGGCACAATGCCTTCTGGTATGTCAACCAGTGTCCAAACTTAGTTGGTATACATGGAATCCATTTCGGACTTCATGGTATTTTGCCATAAAATGAGTCGATACCTTGTATTGTTTCCTTATACGTAGTCTGTTCGTCTTCTTCAATAAGGTTGATATCTACATGAGGTGAGATCAGAAACCTATACCTCTCAGGTTATTTTCTGACACTCTCCGACCTACGCGGTTCTTGTGTATTCGAATATTATTGATACAGTTTCATCCCTGATGAACTGTTGGTGTTCCGTGAGGACTCGGTGCCTGGAACAGTATTACTCTGATTTTCATTGAGTTCTACTTTCCTTCCACTTACTATTGCATATAGGATTCCCTCTTAGGAAAGCCGTATGGAGAGTAACAATTACATTGTTCTCTTATGGGTTGTATAAATACTATACTTTGGTTTCCCTATGACAACCTACAAATAGGCACTTATCCGATTAGGGTTCTAGTTTGGTATTATCCAAACGTTTAGAGTATGCCCAACATTCCCAAATCTTCAGGAATGAGAAACTTGGTTTCTTTCATGTTCATATCTAATATGAAGTCTGTCTAACAGATTTTCATGGAACCTTATTCAAAATAAGTATTGCACTGTTTAATGTGTATCCTCAAAAGGAAATTGGTAGCTCAGAGCCTCATCATTAACCTTACCATGTCCAACAAAGTTCGGTTTCTTTGTTCAGACACACCGTCAAATTGAGGTGTCCCGGGAGGAGTCCACTGTGAAAGAATACCATACTCTTTCAAGTAATCTTGAAACTCATATGTTTAAGTATTTTACACTATGGTCCGACCGTAATGTTTTTAATACTTTTACCGGTCTGTTTTCTTACTTCGTGTCGAAACTTTTTGAATTACTCAAAAGTTCCTGACTTGTGTTTCATAAGATATACATAACTGTAACAGGATGCCACATCAGTAAAGGTAACAAAGTATTTATATCCACCTCTAGCATAGCTAGACATGGGCCCACTTACGTCACTATGAACGAGGGGTAACAGATCGGTGGCACCTGCACTTTTACCAAGTAAAAGGTGTTTTAGGCACTTTGCCTAATAAACTAGATTCGTAGACATCATTTGAATTAGAATCAAATATGTCATAGTATCCACTCTTCGAAAGTATGGATATATGAGTCTTGTTAATGTGTTCCAGACAACAATGCCACTTTTAAGTCTCAACAGATTTATTCAGTTTGAGCCATTTGTTTGTCATGTTATATGTTTGAGATTTGTTTATATTTAAAATATAAGTACTGTTATTCACATCTAATGTGTATATCTCAATATCAACTTTATAAACAAAACACCTAGTGTTCTGGAACATAAAGGTATACCGGCAATGATTTAAACTAGATATAGAGATAATGTTTCTTGTCAAATTAGGTACATTATAACATTTTCCTAATTTAAGTACATGCCCAAAAAGGTAGTTCCAAAACTTAGGTTCCCACAGTCAAAACAGTGGCTCGTCCCGTTTCTGACTCGCAGGTCGATCTCATCTGAAGCCAGTATCCTGATTAGCAGATCCCGGACATTAGTACTTATCTACTTACCACATCCAGTATAAAATCTAATTTTAAAACCAGTAGTGGATACGTTTATTACAATAACAAATATACCTGAAGTCGGAGCCTTGCCCCGCCTTCACTTCCTTCATGTCTGACTTGTCCATACGGTAGTCACGCATCCAGTGACCCTGTTTGCCACAGTTTAGGCAGACATCTTGTGATATGTCATTTGTCTTCCCAGAAGACTAATGATTTTGCCTTTGGCCCTTTTAGAAAATCTGACTCTTGATCCTTGAGCATAGTCATCAACTCTCCAAGAGTTTTCTCTTGGTTCATAGTGAACATGCCTCAGCATTCGGGCATAGACTGTAAGATCAAATCTTTGGAAGTCTCGGCCTCGTAGGTAATGCCCAGCTAACCTAGTTGTTCGATGTCAGCAATCATCTGCGACACCTAATGTTCAACAGATGTACCTTCTAACATACGCGAGCGAAAGAGTTTCTTTTGCAATTCATACTTCTAAGATCTAAGGTTAGATCTATGGAGATCCTTTAATTTCAACATCATGGTATAATGATCTAATCCTTAGTTCTGACGATGAAATTAAAGAGTCATTACGGCAAGCATAACAGATTGAGCACTAAAGTTATCATCACAATGAGTCTTCCAAAGCTCATGATCCACTATTTGCTCAACTCCAGGCTCAGGCCCGAGATGCCACTCTGTCAAATAAAGTAACTTCTCGGCTCCCAGGACTATCCTGAGGTTCTATTCCTAATCTGAAAATTGAAGTCTCTTAAAGACATTTTCACCCTAGATTATGTTTTAAACGCTAATCTTTCAGTTATCTTGATTCCAATAGTTTAACTATCCAATCAACGATTTCAGGTACAATCGAATATAATGATTACTATAGTCTAACTATATAATCAACTACTATTGATTGGTTACGTTCAAATGTATTCATTACTATAATCCAATTACATAATCAACTACAAATGAAGTAGTTTGAATACAGTCCAATTGTTCAATTAAAATAACAATTGAATATCAGTCCAACTAATATATTTATATTTAAATAATTAATGACAAAAAATGAAATGAGCGCGTATTGGCAAGTATCTAAACGAAATTGCAAATTTAATACTTGCTTCCCATTATTTTTCGGCGAGCCTCTAACCCTCTGTGGAGTACTCGGGAAACCTAGTTTCCTAGTGGGCTAGGATCCCGTTAAATAACACACAACCTTGACTTTGGCCAACAAGTTGTATGAAACTTAACTAGGTAGATGTCTCAGATCAATTGGATCCCATCCAATTCCGAGATCCAGTAGGTGGACCTCCAAGTCCGAAACATATATCCAATATATTCCCTAACCCTTTTCCTCTGTATCAACTAAGCCTTGACTTTGGCTCAACAAGCTTAATGAAACCAGTTAAGCGTGACCCATTGGCAGTGGGAAAGTTTCGTAATCGAGGCCGATGAACAAGAAGTGACATTGACTTTGTCCAACAAATCACAACTTGCCCAAGGTGTACGATATGGAACAATACCTTCATGATTCAAACACATCCACGATGGACAAAGGTCTTCACTTTGGCCAACAAACCAATGCCAATCTTGGATCTTGAGATAGAATCACTCAATGGAAGGAAAAACGCTTAATATGAAATGAGGGTTTTTGTCGGGATTTGGCAACTAATTTATTATCTTTAATTAGGTCTCATCATACACCCTTAAGGATGCATTCTAAAAGCATAATAAGGCGCGATAAAATTAATAATGATATGCAGATGAATATACAACAAATTATTCCTAGAACAAATCTCTCAATTTCCTCTCTCCCGCTAGCACTATTCATACTTCTACCCAATTACATAATACTTCTAAAGAAACCTCATTTATTTTGAGGAGAATTGGTTAGAAGAGAAATATAATGAGAAATAGTTTTAGGCTCAATTATCATATTTGGATTTTATGGAAATAGTTTTAGGCCCAATTGGATCCAACCAATTATCCTAAACCAAACTTGGCACAACCAAGCCCATTAAGCCCAAATACAATAAATTAAATTAACTCATTATTTCAAATTACATATTAATTCAATTCAAGTGTAATTACCATAATTAATTAATTAATCTAATGCTTCCAAAACACTAATTAATTCAATTAATCATGCTTTACATTTCCAATTCATGTCCAACACAAATTAAAGCAAAATCTATCTTATATCATGCATCATGGCTCACGGCAATGGCATACAAAAATCATTCAATTTGATTTCAATATAATTAAATCAACATTCAATATTTCTATCATGCCATCAACACATCCAATTGTTAAATTTCAAAAATTAACCATGAGCATTCCTAGGGTATCATATTCGGCCAATGGTATATTTTGGGGAAAATCAATCCTATCAATTTTTCACAATTCCAACAATGCACAAATCCAATTGAACATCATATAAACATATCCCAACCAACAATTTAGGCAAATTAAGCTCCAAGCCTAAAAATCCCAAATTTAAAGTCATGAACCCTAGATTTTCAAATCAAACTTAGGAGGCTCTGATACCATTGTATGTGTTCCTAGAACATGCCAAGATCCTCTAAGAGTGATTTGTGTGTGAATTAATCAAGAAAGTTTGCATAATAACTTACATTGATCGGATGGGTTTCAAAGCTTTTCATGGATGTCGGTGGAAGCTCCAAGCTTTCTTGAGTGTTTCCAACACTTGGGTGAGTTTCTCTATCACCTTGATTCACTCATTTAAGTGCTAGCTTGAAAAATTTTGAAAGAAAATTTTGCCCTCCATGGAAGCAAGTGTTCGGCAATTTGAGAGAGAAATGGAGATGATGAATAGTAAGTTGTTACAACTTCTAAAGTTGACCACTTATATATATATATATATATATATATATATTATATATATATATATATATATATATAATATATATATATATAATGTTGAGTGTTGAATTGGTTTTGAGTGTAGATAAAGCAATCCAAGACTTTATTCTCAACCAACCACCAAATTCCATCAAGTGTCAAATACTTTGATGTAAGTTTGTGGGCCCCACTTCAAATTCCAAATTTAAGTCGGACAATCCAACACACAACTTCGCTCGGGCGCGGGTTCGTTTAATTCCAAATTAAACGAATTTGCCGTTGCGACTTAATTAAATCCAATTTAATTAAATAATAATGCCTCGCAATATTATTACGTAAGTCGCTTACGAATTAATTCTAAATTAATTCGTTCGCTTGAATTAAAATCCAATTTTAATTTCGTTCAATTAATATATCTAATATATTATTTTAGCTCAAATAAATAAATTAAATAGAAAAATCCAATTTAACTATTAAATTTATCTTGCCTTAATTCCAAATTAACCACATTCTCTCTTCTCGACGAATTTAATCCCAGCTAAATTCTCGACGCAATTAATCCCATATTAATCATTTCTCTGTTAATTAATCCCAGATTATTTCTTGCCGTAATTAATCCCAGGTTAATTTTCTCTTCCATAATTAATCCCAGATTAATTCTGTTAGAGTCAAATCTCATCGGTGAATATTCGGGAAGCGACCCAAGAGATCCCTGGATATGTTGGCAGTAAATACGGTCATCGGACTATCCGAATACGTGTGTACCTGATACCACGTTCTTACCGATTTACAAGACATGGTTGGCTTCTAGCAAAGCACCGTGCCTACCAAATTCTCCATAAATATTCTTTAAAGGAATACATAATCTTTGTCAGGCGTAGTATACGTAGTATTGCATGTTACGATCCAGTATCAGATGTCACATGCAAGGCCTAAGGCTGGAATTGTGTCTGCCCCGTATGAAACATATATCGGATCACTAGCAACTAGTCTCTATAATCGGATAATCATGACATTGTCATATTATCCCGATAGCTGCAGCATACAAGAGTACCAGTTCCGTATCCTGCGTGATCATCATCTCAATATCACTGAAGTGATACTTCCATCTTGACATCACACCCAATATACTACGATTCTTAATATACCCAGAAGAGGCGTACACAGAACCTGTTAAAACCCCGAACGACCAAAATCAAAGTATACTGATTGTCGCAAGTATTAGTGATGCAAGTCTCAGGTTAAGACCAAATACATCTACCCTGATTCAGATTCCCATAGACACATAGTCATACTACCAATGGGATTCCGATGGGTCTATCGAGAACAAAGTTGTTTCCGTACCATCGGCAAACAGAACCTCCTATCACACTTGCACAAGTATCCAATACTTAAATATATGAGAACTATGCCGTTAAGCTTACATAACGCGCACAAGTGTAATACTAGCATATTCCGCATTATCGATGTCTAGTCTCGATAATACTACGACTAGAGATATTTAATGATTAAACTTTACGTGAATTAATACTGTCTCATATCTTATTAATTCGGTACTAATCATATGGACTTTTATCATTTATATATATCCAGGTAATCCAATTACAAATGATAATAGAGCAATTTCCTTTGTCACATAGTTAATTTGTATAATAACGCCATGTTCTGTACAAATAGTAATGCTATGAGTCATAATTGTCCAACAAGGTCTAGTTGAAGAATAAATGAATTCTGAAAATTATATCAAACCTTAGAAAAAAGCTAACAAATGCTTATAAAATATTCCATAAAAGAGATCTCATCGGCACCTCTTGCTAATAGGTTAGGTTCTTGTGCCATGACATCGAAATTAAAATCTAGATCATTAAATTAAAATGTAGGGCATTGAACTTCAAATTGATATATGTTTCATGTTCTATATCCCAAATTTCCAAGTTTAATAGTCAAAATTCAACTTCAATATCTCTGTAGGTGTATTGAGGTAATGTATAACAGGTGGTGTATAATAATACCTTGTAAAAAAATGTGTGATGGTGGCAAAGAAACCGATAGCTTGTTTGGAAATCTAACAGATTATGAAATATCTGTAACTATTCACTTCATCATGGCCTGATTAAAGTTTTGCCAAGGATATTACTCAAACTTTACTTGTTTAATTAAATGGTGGAGAGATTGTTATATTGTAGATTGTGCACTTTTTACGTTTAGCTGTAAAGGCAACTTGAGCATAAAAGCAACAAGCATGAGGCACCTGCAAAAATTACTGAGAAGAGAATCTCATTATCTTAAATTGGAATGAAGTTACTGAAGTAACTAATGCCTTGTCACATGCTACTTTGAATCTATGACCATATTCTATATTCTACTCTCAGATACCAAAAAACTGTCCAAGTTTGGTGTACATACAAGAAATGGAGATGAGATTAGTATAAAATTAAATTATACAATTATTAAGGGTAAATGTGAGATCCAATGAGGATCTGAAGCGTGTTCCTATAGGAAGGAATGTTCACCAAAGGAAGTGAAGATTGCCTCGTAAGAATAAGATCAATGCTTCCTAATATTCTCCTATATTAGTCGCCTACATGGGGAAGGAATCAATCTTTCCATATTCAATAAAGAAAGAAGCATATCAACATTATGTGCAGCAGCTCCCGAATCCTTCCACACGCGAGGCATGATGTCATATCAGCCAGAGAAGCTCCAATAATTATTTACAAATTATAAATTGTCAGAAATATCATTGAGTACTTATGTAATCTAAAACTTAGTATATGTGTATCATATACAACAGGATTTGAGTTTAAGATTAGTAATCTTAAATAGGTCATAGAGAGCAAACAAAATTGAGTATTTATTTATGGTTTATTTATAGTTGTGGTTTATTTTATATATGATACAATGATTTAATCCTGAATCATTCATGTCAGCCAGACCCTCCCCATAGATCTGCCAAAGATATGTATTTATTTATGTAGGAAATTTAGGATTTAGTTCGTCGGATTCTGATTTCAATTTAAGGCTTGATGAACGTCACATTGCCTAGCACGCCTCCGCTAGAGGCACACCTCTGACAAAACTATGCATGAAGACCTTGTAGCACTAATATATTTCCCTCTCTTCAAGTGAGAGATTCCTATCAAATGTGAAAATTCGATTTTACTCTAAGGTTTTACCCATATGCAGAATTGAACACAATAATTTAAGAGAAGTCTTACTTATTGTTTCTATGGATTAATAAAATAATCAAATACCTTTAAGTCTAATAGTTATAAATAAATGCAAATAAACGAAAGCAAAAAAATAAAATCAACACAAAAAACTTTGTTAATAAAGTGGAAAACTCGTGCGAGTAGAAAATCACTTCAGGTATCTAGGTTACCTGCCAAAATCCGCTATATCGAGAAAACTTACAGTGATGGTCTAAGACCTAAGGCAGCAACTCCACCGACTGTAATACATCTAGATTATAAGAACCTGAAGAACTCTTTAAGCCCGCACCAAGCGAAATTCTGAAATCTCTGAGTGGATCAACCCCGCGAACTCGCAACGCCAGAACTGTGACTGCCAATCTTCTATCCTATATACTACGAACATATAACAAAAACAAACATACACCAATATGCAGTGAAAATAAAAAACATGCAGTCATGCAGAAACATAACACACATGCGCTCACACACATGCAATGAGAAAATATAAATGCAACAATTAAGAAGAAGTACATTGAAGTGCACTCTCATAATGCCTTTTAGGATCAAAACATTCAAAAGTTGATGGGAAGTCATCTCGTTTCCTCACCCAAACTTTCTTAGGAGTCTTATTTACTTGAGAACTCCTTGTCAACAATGCAAGTTTTTCACTAATGAGTTGAGTCTATTTAGCTAGTGTAGAAACTTGAAAAAGCTAGATTTAAAGAATCAAATCTAGGTGAAACACTCTTAGGAATTTTCTTTTGTTTGTGCAACATGAAGTATTTTGGCCTAATATGTCCAGACTTTCCACAGTGATGGAAAACGGGTACAAATCTCGGACGAAGACGAGGTCTGCCAGAAAAATCTCTAGATTGAGGTTGAGTCACAAGACAAGGATACATGTGGGATCACATGATGCTCATCAATGGGATTTTTTCATAAGTCACATGGAGGAGTCAATTTAACATGTCCACACTTGGACTGAGCTGTGAACACAGTTCTAGAAGTTGACGCATTCTCACAAAGAGGCATATCAATCCCCAACATGTGGTCTAGTTTTTTAGTCTCACTAGAAAATACAGACAACTGTGTTATAGCATTCTTAAGTTCTATTTCTAAAGATTTGACTTTATCAACTAGTTCTTTTTTCATCTCCTTAAGGTCATCAATAACTAATATATTTTTGTCAAGCTTGACTTGAACTTCATCTTTTTCTAGCTCAGTTTCCTTTAGTCTCTTACTGACCTCACCATTCTTCTTCTTGATAGCTACGTTCTCAATAAATAGTTTAGTGTAGGCTACCTGAAGATCATCCTTATTTACAAAATCATCATGAGAGAATTTTGAACCAGCATCTTCATCACTAATTTATCTGTTCTCTCATCAATAAAATTACTCTTATCATAAGGAGACTCATCAGAAGTATATGCACCTTTTGAATCACTAAGCGAGGTTGCCATAACTTTATTACCTTTAGACTTTAGGTATGTGGGGCATTCACACTTAATATGCCCATACCCTTCACATTCATGACATTAGATAGCACAAACTTTGCTACCATAGTCCTTCATAGACTCTCTCTAGGTTTGTCCTCCCCATCCCTATCAGAGCCACGACCATTCTTCTTCAACTTAAGAAATTTCTTGAACTTCGTCACAAACATGACCATGTTAGCATCTGTGAGAGTATCATCATCATTGGATGAATCATGATAACTTTCTATGCGGTTTTCATCGCTATGTTGTTGGGCTTTTTATGTTCAGGAAGTTGTCTCTCATAAACCTGAAGTTTTCCTTCGAGGTCCTATAATTTAAGGTTATCTAAGTCATTACTTTCCTTAATGGCTGTGATCTTTGGTAAAAACTGTTCAGGTAGGGATATACGAATTTTCTTAACTATCATATTTGTAGGAATAGTCTCGCTAGGTTAAAACTGAAGTTAACAATATCATTAATCTCAACATAAAATTCAGCAAAAGACTCATCATCTTTCATCTTAATAACTTCAGACCTATTAGCAAGCTCTTGGAATCTATTATTTTTAACTGATAATGTGCCCTCATGCACAGTCTGAAAAATATCCCATGCATCATTGATTATCTCACACATTGAAATTCTTCTAAACTCAGCGAAGTAAACAGCAGCATGGATGACATTAATAGCCTTGTTGTTCCTATTGCTTGCTTCAAACTCCTCTCTTGTCCAAGTTAGTTTATCTTTAGAGGAAGAGACAACATCAACAGTGACCATGAGAGGTTTCCACCCACATTCCACTGACATCCACACCCTTTCATCTAAGGATTTGAGGAACGCTCTTATGCGAACCTTCTAATTAGGGTACTTAGTTTCATCAAAGAAAAGAGGACAATTCAAATGTTGGCTTCTATCAATGTTAAAGGTCAAGGATCGAGGTCAGACTCTAATACAAAATTGAAAATTCAATTTTAGTCTAATGTTATGACCATATACAGAATTATACACAATAGTTTAAGATAAGTCATAAGTATTATTTCTATGGATTAGGAAAATCATCAAATACCATTAAATTTAACAATTATAAATCAATGCAATTAGACGAAAGCAGAAAAATAAAATCAACACCAACAATTTTGGTAACGAAGTGGAAAAATCGTGCGAGTAAAAAACCACTCCGGGTATCTAGGGCTGCCAGCCAAAATCCACTATAACGAGAAAACTTACAGTGATCGTATAAGACCTATGGCAACAACTCCGTCGACTGTAATACCTCTACACTGTAATTGTTGGGGTTTTATTAAGAATTACATGGTTAGCGCAGCGGAACGCGGAAAAACGATTTCTCCGATTTCAATTTTTTTTCTTGGAACAATTAAATAAACTTATTTATTTAATTAACCAATACTTAAATTATGAAATTATAACCCAAGAAATCATATTTCTTTTAATTACAAAATTACCCCAAACTTTTGCAAATTAATTATTTTAGTTTTAAATATGTCAATTACATATTTAATTAATTCCAAATTAATCCCAAAATAATTTTTTACAATTTTGCAACAAAACCAGAATATGTTCCAGAATTGCGCCACTGCCCATAATTTTCCAGAATTTAAACAGCCCATAATTTTAATTAATTGTAATTTGGCCCAATTTGTTCAAAACACATCATGATCAAATCCAATTAATCTCAAATTTTACATGCAGCAAATATACATCAAATTAAAGCATATATATGAAAAGCCCCAAAATTTGAGTGGGTTAAGAACCCTAATTTCACAAATCACTCAAATTAGGCAATTTACACTAAATTAATAAAATTCAATATTTTAATTTTCAAATTACCACACCAATTAATTTCACCATCATGAAATTAATCAAGATTAATTCTAGGCTTATTATGGATGGCTAATTAACTCTAGAATGACAACTTTAATTTTCTAATTAATTTATTAAGCTTAATTACATTAATAAGCAAATAAATTAATTCTACATGCATAAACACATCCAAAAAGCATCCAACAAATTTAATTACAAACTAAAAGAGTAGAGGCATGATCTTAACAACACAATTGAAGTTAATAATTATTGAAACATTTTTCATGAAGAAGAAGAAAGAAAATAACTTACAAAAACCAATTTTTGCTTTGATTTTTCCTTTCATTTTGATCAAAATGCTCTCAACATTTGTTAATTTTTGTTGATGTTGCGTGAGTTAAAAAAGAAACCAAAATAATTTTGATATACAAAATCATGATGGCCGAATTTTTGCTATTAAAAATAAACAAAAATTATTTATTTTTGTATTAATTCAATTGGTACACAATTTTGGTTTAATTAAAGCAACAATTTAACTTTAATAAAGTGTCAAAAATGTGTTCCAACCAAATCATGCCAATTCCAACTTCATAAAGTTAACATCATTACATAAAGATATTTATTTTATAAATTAATTTAATTATTTAATAATTAAATAATTAAATAATAAATTTAAATATCTTAAATATATGTATTATATTTACAATAAATATCTCAAACACATATATTAATGATATAAGTCAAATATCACAATTTCATATTTTATTAATGAGTATTTAATAAAATCAAGTATTAAATAAAATACACATTAATATTGGTAATGACCGATAAGTCCCGATTGCATGTATTTTTCGTTTAACCATTAAACGAGTTATAAATAATCAATATTATTCATAACAGTTGCCCTAGTGCTCTACGAGTAAATTTCATTAGTGAGACTCTAGATTCAGGCATATCCGTCACGAAATCAAAATTTCGTGTCCATAATTCACCCACCCGTAAATTATGACGAAAACGAATAAACTCACTGAATCATATAGGTTGAGGTCACTGCATACGTATAATCCCTTCGTCACAGGTATCCGGATTAATCCAGAGACACAGATACAAACGTCAAATCTCTATAGATATAATCACGTCGACGTTTTTATTAGCAATCCCTCAAATAACAGTAAGAATTAATTTCTACAGTGTACCACGGGCCCATGGATTTAACAGATTGCTAATTCCATATTGAATACCTATGCTCTGTACACAGAGCTGACAGATCCTATCTTGATACACACAGGATATCTTGAGCATCAGTCCACATCCAACGAACATGCGGAGGTCTGATCTTAATATATCAGTGACGTAACTGCCATCTAAGTGTGGAGGATAACTCAGATATACACAGTGGTATCTCAAGTCAAAGAATCATTATGCTCACTCAACCTGAGAAGATTCTTATTGACGTTGGTGTACCATCCATTAAGAATCTTCGGTGATTCATTTAGCTTTTATCCATTATAAACACCTACACGTCTATACGAGTCTCCAAGACTCATGGTTCATTGAGAAATCATCGGAATCCTAGATTCCAATATACGACATGTACCGGTCTCAATGAGTTTACTTTACTGACCAAGTAGTGTAAACCTTGACCGGGAACTGTCTAAGAATGACAACGTCATGATACAACTCAATGTCAGTTGCGACGTTTTTGCAACAGTATCATAACTAATCATTTTAAGGTCAGTTACGTCTTTACCATATTAAAGAAGAAGTTATATAAAAGAAATTGTCCATTTTATTCATAATAAAACATTACATTAGTATTTACAAAGAAATACATAATAAAATTGGCGCTCAGAGCACCAACCATAAATAAATCTCCCACTTGCTCTAGTGCCAATATCGATTGTATCTAATACCCATCGACTCCACATGTTTATCAAATAACTTCGGAGGTATGGCCTTCGTAAGCGGGTCTGCTACATTATCTTCACTCGGTACCTTGCACACTACAATGTCCCCTCGCGACACAATCTCTCGAATGATGTGGTACTTTCATTCCACATGCTTCGACTTCTGATGCGCCATTGGTTCTTTTGCTTGCGCAATGGCTCCAGTATTATCACAGTATAACGGAATTAGATTCTTGATACTTGGGACTACTCCCAATTATGTGATAAAGTTCCTAACCCATACAGCTTCCTTTGCAGCTTCAGAAGCTGTAATATATTCAGCCTCTGTGGTGAAATCAACTGTCGACCCCTGTTTGGAACTCTTCCAACAAACTGCACCACCGTTAAGGGTAAACACGAATCCTGATGTAGACTTTCTATCATCAGGATCTGATTGGAAATGAGAATCCGTATACCCATTAACTTATAGTTCGTTTCCTCTATAAATTATAAACTTATCCTTAGTACCTTTAAGATACTTTATATATGTTTAATGGCCATCCGATGGTATTTTCCTGGATTGGACTGATATCTGCTCGTCACACTAACTGCGAAGCTGATATCAGGCCTAGTACATAACATGGCATACCTGATGCTGCCCAAACACGAAGCATAAGGTTGATTAGACATTCTAATCTTCGCATCTTCTGTTTGCGGACACAACTTCTTCGAAAGATGCAAGCCATATCTGAACGGTATGTTTGCTGTCTTACAGTTAACAAAATTATACCGTTTTAAGATCTTATCTATGTACGTTGATTGAGATAACCTAATAAGCTTCCTTTATCTATCTTTATAGAGTTTTATGCCTAAGACATAAGAAGCTTCACCCAGGTCCTTCATGGAGAAATTCTTACAGATGTAAGCTTTGACGCCTTGCATCATCCCGATATCATTCCCAACGATAAGGATGTCGTCAACATAGATAATTAAAAATACCACCATACTCCCACTGGCCTTCGGATACACACATGATTCTTCCGAATTCTTGAGAAAACCAGACAATTTTATTATCTCGTCGAATCAAAGATTCCGAATTCATGAAGCCTGTTTAAGTCCATAAATGGACTTCTTCAGCTTGCATACCATGCCCGACTTCTCGCTGGATGCAAAACCTTCCGGTTGTTCCATATAGATTTCTTCATCAAGAAATCCATTTAGAAAATCCATTTTGACATCCATTTGCCAAATCTCGTAATCATGATATGCGGCAATTGACAATAAAATCCTGATGGACTTTAGCATGGCAACTGGAGAAAAAGTTTCATCGTAGTCGACACCAGGTCGCTGCGAGTAACCTTTAGCTACCAATCGGGCCTTGAAGCTTCACCCAGGTCCTTCATGGAGAAATTCTTGCAGATGTGAGCTTTGACGCCTTGCATCATCCCGATATCATTCCCAACGATAAGGATGTCGTCAACATAGATAATTAAAAATACCACCATACTCCCACTGGCCTTCGTATATACACATGATTCTTCCGAATTCTTGAGAAAACAAGACAATTTTATTATCTCGTTGAATCAAAGATTCCGAATTCATGAAGCCTGTTTAAGTCCATAAATGGACTTCTTCAGCTTGCATACCATGCCCGACTTCTCGCTGGATGCAAAACCTTTCGGTTGTTCCATATAGATTTCTTCATCAAGAAATCCATTTAGAAAAGCCATTTTGACATCAATTTGCCAAATCTCGTAATCATGATATGCGGCAATTGACAATAAAATCCTGATGGACTTTAGCATGGCAACTGGAGAAAAGGTTTCATCGTAGTCGACACCAGGTCGCTGCGAGTAACCTTTAGCTACCAATCGGGCCTTAAAGGTTTCAACCTTTCCATCGGGCCCTCGTTTCCTCTTGTAAATCCTTTTTACAACCGATAGGAACAATTCCTTCGGGAAGCGGAAACAAGTTCCAAACTTGATTCTCATGTATAGAGTGTTGGACAGTTATGACCCATAACTTCACTATTTGTACAGATCATGGTGTTGTACAAATTAACTATGTGACAAAGGAGATTGCTCTCTTATCATTTGTGATTAGATCACCAAGATATATAAATGATAGGAGGTCCATATGATTAGTTCCTGGATTGAGATGATATGAGATAGTATCAATCCACGAATGATTAATTATTAAATATCCCTAGTCAGAGTATTATCGAGATTGGACATCAATAATGCGAAAAAAACTAGTATTACACTTGTGCGCATTGTGAGGGCATAACGTCATAGTTCTCATATATTTGGGTATAGGATACTCATGCAAGTGTAGTAGGAGGTTGTGTTTTACCGATAGTACGGAAAACAGCTTCGCTCTGGATAGACCCCTCGGAATTCCATTGGAAGTATGACTATATGTCTATGGAAGTCCGAAATTAGGGTAGGTGTATTTGGTCTTAACCTGAGACTTGCACCGCTAATACTTGCGACAATCAATATACTTTGGTTTTAGGTCGTCCAAGGCTTTAACAAGTTCTGTGTACGCCTCTGCTGGGTATTTTGAGAATCACATTGTGTTGGATGTGATGTCAAGACGGAAGTATCACTCCAGTCATAGTGGAGATGATGGTCACGTAGGATACGGAACTGGTTCTCTTATGTACTGAAGTCATTGGGATAAAATGACTAGGTCATGTTTATCCGATTATAGAGACTAGTTACCAGAGATCCGATATGTGCTTCGTACGGGGCAGACACAATTCCAGCCTCGGGCCTAGCATGTGACATCCGATACTGGATCGAAATACGCAATACTACGCATATTACGTCTTATATAGATCACATATTCATGTAAGGATATTTATGTAGAATTGGGTAGGCATGACGCTTTGATAGAAGCCAACCTTGTCTTGTAAATCGGTACAAACATAGTACTAGGTACTTACGTGTTCGGATAGTCCGACGACCGGATTTACTGCCAACATATCCGGGGATCTCATAGGTCGCTTCCCGAAGATTCACCGATGACGTAGACTCGCACTTTATTAATCTGGATTAATTAAAAGAGAGAAAATTAATCTGGGATTAATTGCGGAGATTTTTATCTGAGATAAAATATTTATTAAAGAGAGAAAACGATTAATTTGGAATTAATCGATAAAATAATATATTTGATATATTATACGAAATTGGATTTGGACGCGGAATTGAAATTAGATTTTAATTCGGGCGAACAAGTTAATTTAGAATTAATTCGTTAGCGATGTGAATAGTTATTTTGCTAGGCATAATTATTTAAATTACGTCGCAACAGAAAATTAGTTAATTTGGAATTAGCAAACCGGAGCCCGGGAGTGTTTGCGGGCGCATTCACATTTCGAATTCTAGTGCGCCCCACAAGTCACATCAAGCGTCAAATCACTAGTCGCATCAAGCGTCAAATCACTTGTCACTTTGAGTGATGTGATGTGACAACTTGTCATTTGATTGAGTGATGTGAATAGTTGATGTAGTGGTTGTAGCCTTTAATGGCTTGACTTTTGGAAAGCAAAAAAAGGAAAATGAATTTTGGAAATTCAAAAAGTGTATTAGATACACAATTTTCCCAACCACCAACACAACACTCTCTCTCTCTCACACTTCTCCTCTCTCACGCCTAAGGGGCATTTCTTCTTCTGTTTTTCTGGTTACTGCCGAGAATGGAGAGGAAGAAATTAGTGATGATTTTGTTGCAAAATCAAGAGTGCTAGCACACATTCGGGGTCTTGCGAAGGTGATAGGGAAACCGACTTGTGAGCTTGGAATCATCAAACAAAGCTGGAGCTTGATGAAGGACCATGGTTGCGATGCATGAATAATGTATATCGGATGGATATTAGATGGGTGGGGCAATTTTTGAAATTGTTGTAATAATTTAGAATTTATTAATTGGACCTGCGTGTCCATCCTATTACCTATTACTACATACTCTTTGTATTTCTCTTCTCACCTTCATTCCCCTTAATGTAAATGAGGTTTCTTTAGAAGTGTTATGTAACGGGTAGAAGCAATACTTGTGCTAGCGGGAGAGAGGAAAGTGAGAGAGATGTTTCTAGGAACAATGTGTTAAGTATACATCCGCATATCATTATTATTTTATTTATATGCGCCTTATTATGTGTTTAGAATGCATGTTTAAGGGTGTATGATGATGAGACCTAACAAAGATAATTAATTGGTTGCTAATTGTGTTGGATAACATGACCCATAGCGTCACTATTTGTACAGATCATAATGTTGTTGTACAAATTAACTATGTGACAAGGAAATTGCACTCTCATCATTTGTGATTAGATCACCTTAGATATATAAATGAAGAGAGGTCCCTATGATTAGTTCCTGGATTGAGATGATATGAGACAGTATCAGTCCACGAAGGATTAATCATTAAATATCCCTTGCCGGAGTATTATCGAGACTGGACATCGATAATGCGGAATAGGCTAGTATTGCACTTGTGCGCGTTGTGAGGGCACAACAGCATAGTTCTCATATATTTGGGTATTGGATACTCATGCAAGTGCGATAGGAGGTTGTGTTTTCACCGATGGTACGGGAAACAGCTTCGCTCTGGATAGACCCCTCGGAATCCCATTGGTATTATGACTATGTGTCTATGGGAGTCCGACATCAGGTAGGTGTGTATGGTCTTAACCTGAGACTTGCACCGCTAATGCTTACGACAATCAGTATACTTTTGTTGAGGTCGTCTAGGACTCTAACTGGTTCTATGTACGCCGACTGCTGAGTATATTGAGAATCGTAGAGTATTGGGTGTGATGTCAAGACGGAAGTATCACTCCAGTCATAGTGGAGATGATGTCACGCAGGATACGGTATTAGTGCTCTTAAGTGCTGGCCAGCCATCGGGATATTATGACAAGGTCATGTATATCCGATTATAGAGACTAGTTACCAGACATCCGATATGTGCTTCGGACGGGGCAGACACTTATCCAGCCCCAGCCCTAGCACGTGACTATCCGATACTGGGCAGATATACACGATACTTGGTATACTACGCTTGATATAGATCTTAAATATTCTTAGAGAATATTACCGGAGAATTGGATAGACTTCGTGCTTTGCTAGAAGCCGATCTTGTCTCGTAAATCGGTAGAACGTAGTACTTGGTACGTACGTGATTCGGATACTCCGACGACCGTATTTACTGCCGAATTATCCGGGGATCTCATGGGTCGCTTCCCGATAATGCACCGATGACGCATAACTCGCACTCATTAATAATCTGGGATTATATAGAAGAAAGAGAAAATTAATCTAGGATTAATTACAGGATATTTTATCTAGGATAAAATATCGTCTAGAGAGAGAGAAACGATTAATTTGGAATTAATCGGTAAATTAATATATTCGATATATTAAACGAAATTAGATTTCGTCGCGGAATTAAAATTGGATTTTAATTCGGGCGAACGAATTAATTTAGAATTAATTCGTTAGCGACGTGAATAGTGAATTCGCTAGGCGTAATCATTTAATTACGACGCGACGGAAAACTCGCTAATTAGGAATTAGCGAAACCGAGCCCGAGTGTGATTGCGAGCGCATTCGTATTTCGAATTCGAGTGCGGCAACGCAAGTCACATCAAGCGTCAAATCATTCGTCACATCAAGCGTCAAATCAAAGTCACTTTGAGTGATGTGATTGATTGATGTGATTGATTGAGTGATGGACACACAACATGTCACTTTGATAAAGTAAATGAATAGTTGATGTGTGTGGTTGGAATAGTGTTGGTGGTTGAGCAAGCCATTACCATTTGACTTTATTTGATAAATTAAAGTGGTAAATGCTTATTATTTTTTGGAAAATATATAAAGCATTTTGGTAATTCATTTACCAAGTCACCATTACATTACTCTTCATTTTCTTCTCTCTTTCTCACGCCAAAAGGGCTGTTTTCTCTTCTTCACACAGCTCACTGCCGTGAGCTTCTAGGAAGCATGAGTGAGTTTTTGATGGCAAAAACGCAAGTGCTAGCACACTTACGAGACTTGCGAAGGTGTTAGGGAAGTCCACCCATGAGGCGGGATCCATTCGACGAAGTTTGGAGCTTCAAAATTGGATCCAAAACTGCCCAACCAGTGAGCAAAATCTGCACCAGTGGGCGTGAAAGGAGTGGAGTTTTTTGGCTTCATTCGTCTTCAAATCGTCTCAACCGATCGATGTGAGTATTCCGCAACTTCGTCGATATGTATTCGCAATGTTTTTCATGCTTATAATCGATTCGGGACCTTAATAGAACCAACAATGGCATCAAGAGCCTAGGTTTGAGCATGAAAATTTTAGGGCTTAAAATTGGGTAAATGTGTGTTGAGCATGATTTTGTGAAATTGGATGTTTGAGCATGCTAAATATATGTTGTATTGAAGATTGATTTGATCAATTTCAAGAAAATATGTTTGGAACAATTTTCCCAAAATTGGAGTGTTGGCCGAATGTAGTTTTAATTTGGAATCCATGGAATTTTTCCATTTTGATTCATTGATGAGTTAGAATGATGAGGATGATGTTAATTTGAAGTCAATTAGATTGAATTTTGAATTGAACATAAATCCCCAAAATGTATATGTTGGCCGAATTCCATATGCCCTATAAAGTCTTGGATTTTTTGATTTTGAACATTAGATGTATTGGAAATCATTCGGGAAGTTAATTAGATGTCGATTGTGGAATTAATTGGATTAATTCAAATCGGACAAAAATTATTCCCTTGGCCGAGAGCTTTAAAGCATGTAATGGGTTTGATTTTTTCATTCATGTGTTGGACATGTGATGATATGAGCATGATTAATTGGGACTAATTTCATGTTTTGAAAATATTGATTTGGGTGATTAATCATGTAATGCACTTTAGGTAATTAAATTGCGGAATTGGATTCATGTAATTTAGTTATTTAGGCCTTAAATTGGATTTGGGCTTATTATGTTGTAATTGGGCTAATTGGGCTTTGATTTTATCAAGTTGGGTTTAGGCCAAATGGATTGGATCCAATTGGGCCCAAAACACTACCATAAAGCCCAAATGCAACTTATAAACCTTTAAAGTTAATTGGGCCTAATGGGCCTAAATTGATTTCTAGGCTTATGGGGTTACTCCTTGATTGGGCTTTGGTTGCCGAAGCCCACGCCTTAAAGAAATTAATTAAAGCCCATTAGACTTGAATTGAATTGACGTTGGACGTCAATCGGGCTTTGAGTCCCGACGCGATTAAATTTAGAATTTAAGTCGTTGAAGGTTTATTAAATAAAGTGTAATATTTAATTTGGAATTGAATAGTGAATTAGTATTAAATACATGTTAAATTGGATTTAATGATGTAGTTTAATTTAATTCATGAATTCGTACTTTGAGTACTTATTCGCAAAAACGAGTTGACTCGAGCAAAATCAAATCGTTGTTTGAACATTGGATGATCACATAATTATCAGATTAATTAATTTGATTAGATTGATTGATAGCATGCTTATGTGTGAATACATGGTTGTGATGAATGAATAATGTATATCAGATGGATATTAGTCGGGTGGGGCAATTTTGGAAATTGTTGTAATAAATTCGATTTATTAAATTGGACCTGCGTGTCCAGCCTTATCACCTTTATTCTCTTTGTATTCTCTTCTCACCTATTCCCCTCAATGTAAATGAGGTTTCTTTAGAAGTGTAGTGTAACGGGTAGAAGTAATACAAGTGCTAGCTTGAGTGAGAAAGGGAGAGATTTGATCTAGGATCAATGTGTTAAGTATCCATCCGCATATCATTATTATTTATTTTCATACTCGCTTTATTATGTATTTAGAATGCATGTTTAAGGGTGTATGATGATGAGACCTTAACAAAGATAATGAAATTGGTAGCCAATTTGCACGCGAAAAGCCCTCAATCAAATATCATGCGTCTTTTCCTTCCATTGAGTGATTCTTGCTCAAGATCCTAGATTGGCATGGGTTGTTGGCCAAAGTCAAGCCCTTGTCCGTCGAAGATGTGCTTGAATCACGAGGCTTTGTTCCATATTGGTGTCTTGTCCAAGTTGTGGTTTGTTGGCCAAAGTCAAGACCACTTCTTGTCCATCGACATTGATTACGAAGCTTCCATGTCAATGGGTCCGCGCTTGACTGGGATCATTAGGTTTGTTGTGCCAAAGCCAAGGCCTAGTTGATTCAGAGGAAAAAGGTTAGGCTATATATTGGATATATAGGCATATATAAGATATATGTTTCGGACTTGGATGTCCACCTACCGGATCTAGGAGTTGGATGAGATCCAATTGATCTTAGAGATCTACCTAGTTGATTATCATACAATTTGTTGGCCAAAGTCAAGATTGTGTGATACTTTAATGGGATCCTAGCCCACTAGGAAACACGGTTTCCCGAGTACTCGACAGAGGGTTAGAGGCTCGACGAAAAATAGTGGGAGGCAAGAATTGAATTTGCAATATTCGTTCAATTACTCGCCATACGCGCTCAAACAAATATCACTCGTCAAATATATTAAAAGTATTAGTTGGACTAATATTTAATGTTGTTTTAATATACAGTTGGACTGTATTATAGTTGATTATATATAATTGGATTATATTAATCAATATATTTGAATTAATTAATTTCAGTTTACAGTTGATTTTATAATTGAATTATAGTAATCAATGTAATTGAGGTTAATTAATTTGGATTATATTTGATTATATAGTTGGACTATTATAATCATTATAATATATATAGTACCACTATCGTTGATTAAATAGTTGGACTATTGTAATCAAGATAAAATTGAAAAGTTGGAAATTTAAAATATAATCTTGGATTAAAATATTTTAAATGATTTAATTGGGAATAAATAATAGGTTACTTTATTTGATAAAATAACTTATTATACCTTAAGCCCAAAATTAAGCAAATAAGTAGAGCATAAAATCTTTGGAAGATTTATGTGATGATGACTTTAATGCTTAATTTTATATACTTGTCATAAATCTAATTTTAGATTTAAGAAGTATTAAGTTGCAATTATAATTCTTGGAGAATTAATTGACTATTCTAGAGGTGAAAAGTCAAAGTTTGCAATTGGGCATGATGCACGAGGTGCACATCGTTTCAATATTCTAAAACCCAAGGCTTGTCCTAAGGTTCCTGAAATATTGAAAAAGGATAATTGACATATCCCAAAGTGACTACCATTTGGATATGGCAGACACGAAGGAATTAAAGAAAGGGCAAGGCTCTGACTTTAAAATGTTTGTCAAAGTTATGTTCACTACTAGTATTGAAATTAGATTTTAATACTTAGTGTGGTACATAAAATATATGTATTGATGTTCAGAATCTGCTTTGAGCAGGATACTGACTTCAGGCTGAGATTGCTCTGCGAATCGGAAACGGGACGAAAGTCGCTGTTTCGACTGTAGATACCTAAGTTTAGGAACTACCCTCGGGTGTGTACTTAAATTAGGAACTGTTATAATGTAACTAGTTTGACTAGAGACATTATCTCTATATCAGTGTTTAATCCATTGTGGATAAACCTTTATATTCTAGAACACTAAGTGTTTCATTATATAAAGATGATACTGAGATAAACACATTAGATGTGAATAACAGAATTTATATTTTGAATATAATTAAAATCTCAAAACATATAAAATGACAAATAAATAGCTCAAATTGATTTGATCAATAGAGACTTATTTGTGGCATTGTTGTCTGGGACACAATTAAACAAGATTCGTATATCCGTACTTTTGAAGAGTGGGTACTAGGACTGATTTGACTATTCAAATAAAGTCTACGAATCTAGTTTGTTAGGTAAAGTACCTAAAACACTATTTACTTGGTAATAGTGAAAGTGCCACCGATCTGTAAGCCCTATTCATGGTGAAGTTAGTGGGCCCATATCTAGCTAGGCTAGATGTGAACATGAATATTTCGTGACCTTAACGGATGTGGCATCACGTTATGGTTATGTGTTTCTTTTGAAGAACACAGATCGGAAACTATTAGAGTTTCGACACGAAGTAGATAACAGATCGACTATAGTATTATACTGTCACGGTAAGACCGTAATGGAAAATACTTAAGCAGTAAGTTTCAAACATACATGAAAGAGTATAGTATTCTTTCAGATGAGGACTCCTCCCGAGACACGTCAGTTAGACGGTGTGTCCGAACGAAAACCAAATTTTGTTGGACATGATAAGGTTTATCACGAGTCGCTCTGAGCTATCATTTCCTTCAACATGATATGTATTAAAGTGCAAAACTTATTTAGAATAAGGTTCCATATAAATCTGTTTGACAGATATCATATAGGATATGAACAGGAAAGAAACAGGGTTTCTCATTCCTAACAATTTGGGTATGCCGGGCATAACGTTTGGATGATACCAACTAAGGACCCAAATTGGATAAGTGCCAATTATAGGTTATCCTAAGGGAAACCATAAGTATAGTACTTATAAATCTCACATGAGAACAATATAATTGTTGCTCACCATGCGGTTTTCCTAAGAGGAACACCGATATGCAGTGGTCAGTGGGAGGATAGTGATACTCGATGAAATCGGAGTAATACTATTCAGGCACGAAGTCCTTAATGGAACACAAACAGTTCATCAATGATGAATCTGTACCATTAATCTTCGAATACACAAGAACCGCGTAGATCGGAGAGAATCAGGAAACAACCTGGGGTATGGGTTTCTGATGTAACCCCTTAAAGATGTAAATCTTATGGAGGTATACTAACCGACTACGTACGAGGAAGTGATACAAGGTATCGACTCCCTATTATGGCAAAGTGCCATGAGTCCGAAATGGATTCCATGTATAACAACTATTTTGGATACTAGTTGATGTACCGCAAGGCATTATGCCTTTGGTACAGTAAATGTCTTCAAGGAAGACATACATGGATGGCAACATACAACGTACAAAGCTAGGCTTTTGACGGAAAGGTATCGTTATCAACATTGTGTTGATTACGGTTCAACCTTTTACCTGTTGCCATGGTAAATCCATTTTGAAGATGCTTGTAGATACTGCATATTTCATTTATTTAATGAAATGTGTCAGTTAATGATCAAAATCGCTTTCCTGAAAAGGAAACCTCTTGGAGGATGCTTACAACATCCTGACGATTTTGTATAACCGACAAACAAGGTTTGCGGGTTATTCGATCCATGTTTGGATTGAAGCAAGCATAAGGTTCTTGGAACTGTCGTTTTGAAATAATCATAATGGTTAATGATTTGATTCAAAACGAAATGATTCTTGTGTATATAAGGAGGTTAGTGGGAGCGCACAGACAAGGAAATTCCCATAAAGCAATTGGTGAAAGCTTGGCTTTCATAGATATTCTCCGTAGAATTCTGGATAGTAACAACCTTTATTCAAGGAATAAAGATCTACTGGGATAGATTTGGAGTTGTTAACACTCTCTGGGAAATTGTACATTTAAAATGTACTTGATATGGTGTCTCATACGCTTTGAGCATATGGAGTCACAATCAGGACAATCCAAGTGATAGTCACTGATTTGAAGTTAAGGACATCTGTTAGTATCTTAGAGAACTAAAGATGCTGTCTTAAACTATGGAGAAGGAGAACTTGAAGTGACTGGGATCACTACCGCAAGTTTCCAAACAGTTAAATACTGCGGTACTATAAAGTTTGAATAACGGGACAGTGAGCTGGAAATCTTCCGAGCAAGATACTGTTGCCGAATAAACAACAAATGCGGATTATTGCTGCAGCTGAGGCAGCAATAGAAGCCATTTGGGTCGATAATAAATCTAATTAGATTAGATATAGTTCTGTTAGCAGCTGAGCTAGGCGTCAGCACAAGGCTAAAGAATTAAAGGTCTCATCGACGATCCAGATATATACTTCTATATCATCTGATTCGTTCGGATCATACATCGTGGCGATGTGATGATCGTATAAATCGCGTCAGACGATAATCATGCAAATCCGCTGACGAAAACCTTTTCTCAGCAATTTGAGCGAAACCGTACATAGTTCGGGTGTTCGACACTTGAGTGACTGGCTATGTGCCAAGTGGGAGATTGTTGGATAACATGACCCATAGCGTCACTATTTGTACAGATCATAGTGTTGTTGTACAAATTAACTATGTGACAAGGAAATTGCACTCTCATCATTTGTGATTAGATCACCTTAGATATATAAATGAAGAGAGGTCCCTATGATTAGTTCCTGGATTGAGATGATATGAGACAGTATCAGTCCACGAAGGATTAATCATTAAATATCCCTAGCCGGAGTATTATCGAGACTGGACATCGATAATGCGGAATAGGCTAGTATTGCACTTGTGCGCGTTGTGAGGGCACAACGGCATAGTTCTCATATATTTGGGTATTGGATACTCATGCAAGTGCGATAGGAGGTTGTGTTTCACCGATGGTACGGGAAACAGCTTCGCTCTGGATAGACCCCTCGGAATCCCATTGGTATTATGACTATGTGTCTATGGGAGTCCGACATCAGGGTAGGTGTGTATGGTCTTAACCTGAGACTTGCACCGCTAATGCTTACGACAATCAGTATACTTTTGTTGAGGTCGTCTAGGACTCTAACCGGTTCTGTGTACGCCGAATGCTGGGTATATTGAGAATCGTAGAGTATTGGGTGTGATGTCAAGACGGAAGTATCACTCCAGTCATAGTGGAGATGATGTCACGCAGGATACGGTATTAGTGCTCTTAAGTGCTGGCCGGCCATCGGGATATTATGACAAGGTCATGTATATCCGATTATAGAGACTAGTTACCAGACATCCGATATGTGCTTCGGACGGGGCAGACACTTATCCAGCCCCAGCCCTAGCACGTGACTATCCGATACTGGGCCGATATACACGATACTTGGTATACTACGCTGATATAGATCTTAAATATCTTAGAAGAATATGACCGGAGAATTGGATAGACTTCGTGCTTTGCTAGAAGCCGATCTTGTCTCGTAATCGGTAGAACGTAGTACTTGGTACGTACGTGATTCGGATCTCCGACGACCGTATTTACTGCCGAATTGTCGGGGATCTCATGGGTCGCTTCCCGATAATCACCGATGACGCATAACTCGCACTCATTAATAATCTGGGATTATATAGAAGAAAGAGAAAATTAATCTAGGATTAATTACGGAGATATTTTATCTAGGATAAAATATCGTCTAGAGAGAGATAACGATTAATTTGGATTAATCGATAAATTAATATATTCGATATATTAAACGAAATTGATTTCGACGCGGAATTAAAATTGGATTTTAATTCGGGCGAACGAATTAATTTAGAATTAATTCGTTAGCGACGTGAATAGTGAATTCGCTAGGCGTAATCATTTAATTACGACGCGACGGAAAAATCGCTAATTAGGAATTAGCGAAACCGAGCCCGAGTGTGATTGCGAGCGCATTCGTATTTCGAATTCGAGTGCGGCAACGCAAGTCACATCAAGCGTCAAATCATTCGTCACATCAAGCGTCAAATCAAATGTCACTTTGAGTGATGTGATTGATTGATGTGATTGATTGAGTGATGGACACACAACATGTCACTTTGTAAAGTAAAATGAATAGTTGATGTGTGTGGTTGGAATAGTGTGGGTGGTTGAGAAGCATTACCATTTGATTATTTGATAAATAAGTGGTAAATGCTTATTATTTTTTGGAAAAATATATAAAGCATTTTGGTAATTCATTTACCAAGTCAACCATTACATTACTCTTCATTTCTTCTCTCTTTCTCACGCTCCGCCCAAAAGGGCTGTTTTCTCTTCTTCACACAGCTCACTGCCGTGAGCTTCTAGGGAAGCATGAGTGGTTTTGTGTGCAAAAAGCAAGTGCTAGCACACTTACGAGACTTGCGAAGGTGTTAGGGAAGTTCACCCATGAGGCGGGATCCATTCGACGAAGTTTGGAGCTTCAAAATTGGATCCAAAAACTGCCCAACCAGTGAGCAAAATCTGCACCAGTGGGCGTGAACAAGGCAGTGGAGTTTTGGCTTCATTCGTCTTCAAATCGTCTCAACCGATCGATGTGAGTATTCCGCAACTTCGTCGATATGTATTCGCAATGTTTTTCATGCTTATAAATCGATCCGGGACCTAATAGAAACCGACAAATTGGCACGCGAAAAACCCTCAACACCATACTTAAGCGTTTTTCCTCCTTCAATTGAGTGATTCTTTACTCAAGATCCAAGACTGGCATTGGGTTGTTGGCCAAAGTCAAGCCTTTGTCCCATCGAGGATTGTTTGAATCACAAGGCTTTGTTCCATATTGGGGTCCGTTCCCAAGTTGTGAGTTGTTGTCCAAATTCAAGAGAACTTCTTGTCCAATGCGACATTGAGTATGAAGCTTTCCATGTCATGGGTTCCGCTTAACTGGGATCACTAAGTTTGTTGTGCCAAACTTAGTTGATTCAGAGGAAAGGTTAGCAATAATATTGGATATATTGGCATATATAAGATATATGTTTCGGACTTGGATGTTCCACCGACTGATCTAGAATTGATCTAGAGATCCAATTGATCTAGGAATTTCTTAGTCAAACTAAGGATTAGATCCGTAAGTATGATAATGAAATTGAAGGATCTTCATAGATCTATTCTTAGATCTTAGAAGTACTAAAATGCAATAGTAAATTCTTTCTTGGAGAGTGTAATGGCCATAAACTCAAGGAGACAAAGCAAAGTTTGCAATATGGCAAGTTCACAAGACGCACCTTACTTCAACATCCAGAAGGCCTAAGCTAGCCGAAGGCTTCTGAGTGTGGAAAAGGGGCAAAGGCAAAAATCATATAATCTTCTGGGAGACAAGGGACATATCCCAAGATGTCTGCCTAATTGTGGAAAAACGGGGACACGGAAGCGTGACTGCCGTATGGACAAGGCAGAACATGAAGGAATTGAAGACGGGCAAGGCTTTGACTTCAATATGTTTGTCATAAATATGTCACAACTAGTATTAAAATTGGATTTTAGATACGGGATGTAGTACACAATATGTATTGTGTTCAGAATCTGCTATGAGCAGGATACTGACTTCATTTGAGATTAATCTGCGAATTGGAAACGGACGAAATCGTTGTTTTAAACCGGAGATAACCCATGTTTAGGAACACTACCCTTCGGGTATTACATAAATTAGGAAACTGTTGAAATGTAACTAGTTTGACTAGATAAATTATCTCTATAGTAGGGTTTAATTTAACCCGTTGCGGGTATCCTTTATATTCTAGACACTAAAGTGTTTATTTTAATAAAGATGATTTGAGATAAACACATTAGATGTGAATAACAATATTTATATTTTGAATATAAATAAATCTCAAACATATAACATGACAAACAAATAGCTCAAACTGAGTAAATCAGTTGAGACTTATAAGTGGCATTGTTGTCTGGGACATATTTAAAAACAAGACCATATATCCACACTTTTGAAGAGTGATACTAGGACAAATTTGATTCCATTCAAATAAAGTCTACGAATCTAGTTTATTGGGCAAAGTGCCTAAAACGCCTTTACTTGGGTAAAAGTGCAAGTGCCACCGATCTGTTAGCCCTAGTTCATAGTGAAGCAAGTGGCCCATATCTAGCTAGGCTAGAGGTGGATATGAATATTTCGTGACCTTTACGGATGTGGCATCGCGTTATGGTTATATGTTTCCTTAGAAACACAAATCGGAAACTTGTATAGTTTCGACACGAAGTTGACAAACAGATCGGCTAAATATAAAACATCACGTTAGATCATGAATGAAATACTTAAGCAATAATGTTCTCAATACTTGAAAGAGTATATTATTCTTTCATGAGGACTTCTCCCGAACACGTCAGTTTGACGGTGTGTCCGAACGAGAACCGAATTTTGTTGGACATGATAAGGTTAATCATGAGTCGCTCTGAGTTACCATTTCCTTCAACGGATAAGCATTAATAGTGCAAAACTTATTTAGAATAAGGTTCCATAAAAATCTGTTTGACAGACTTCATATTAGATATGAACATGAAAGAAACCGAGTTTCTCATTCCTGAAGATTTGGGAATGCTAGGCATATGTTTGGATGATACCAAACTAGAACCAAATCGGATAAGTGCCAAATTGTAGGTTATCCTAGGGAAACCAAAGTATAGTACTTATACAACTCACAAGAGAACAATGTAATTGTTGCTCGCCATGTGGTTTTCCTAAGAGGAATACCTATATGCAGTGGTTAGTGGGAGGAAAGTAAAACTCGATGAAAATCAGAGTAATACTATTCCAGGCACCGATTCCTTAATGGAACACAAATAATTCATCAAGGATGAAACTATATCAATAATCTTCAAATACACAAGAACCGCGTAAGTCGGAGAGAGTCAGAAAACAACATGGGGTATGGGTTTCTGATCTCACCTCATAAAGATGTCAATCTTATTGAGGAATACCAACTGACTACGTATGAGGAAGTGATACAAGGTATCGACTCCCTTTCATGGCAAAGTGTCATAAAATCCAAAATGGATTCCATTTATAACAACTTAGTTTGGATACTAGTTGATGTACCGCAAGGCATTGTGCCTATTGGTACTATATGAGTCTTCTAGGAAGACATACATGGAAGGCAACATACCAACGTACTAAGCTAGGCTTGTAACGAAAAGGTATCGTTATCAACATTGTGTCGATCACGATGAAACCTTTTACTTGTTGCCACAGTAAATCCATTTGGATAATGCTTGCTGATGATGCATGTTTCATTAATGAAATGTGGGAGCTAAACGGAAAAATCGCTTTCCTTAAAAGGAAACCTTTTGGAGGATGTTTATAACTTCCTGACGGTTTTGTCATACTAAAATGTGCAAACAAGGTTTGCGAGTTTATTCGATCCATGGATGGAATGAAGCAAGCATTACATTCTTGGAATTATCGTTTTGATATAATCATAATGGTGTATGATTTAATTCAGAACGAAATGATTCTTGTGTATATAAGGAGGTTAGTGGGAGCGCACTGACAGTGAAAGTCATAAATAATGATATATCATTTCTTGGAAATGATATTCCCATAAAACAATCGGCGAAAGCTTGGCTTTAATGAAAATTCTCCGTAGAATTCTTGGGAGTCACAATCGGGCCAATCCAAGTGATAGTCATTGGATTGATGTTAAGAACATCCTTTAGTATCTTAGAAGATCTAAGGATGCTTTCTCATACTATGGAGAAGAAGAACTTAGAGTGACTGGGTTCATTGCTATAAGTTTCCAAATTGATAAAAACGACTATAAGTCGTAACAACGGTACTATAAAGTTTGAATAACGGAACAGTGATCTGGAAATCTTCCAAGCAAGATACTGTTACCGAATAAACAACAAAAATGGATTATTGCTGCGGTTGAGGCAACAATAGAAGCCATTTGGGTCGATAATAAATCTAATTAGATTAGATATAGTTCTGTTAGTAGCTGAGCTAGGCTACATCACAGGCTAAAGAATTAATGGTCTCATCAACGATCCAGATATATACTTCGATATTCATCTGATTCGTTTGGATCATACATCGTGGCGATGTGATGATCGAATAAATCGCATCAGATGATAATCATGTAAATCCACTGACGAAAGTCTTTTCTCAGTAATTTGAGCGAACCATACATAGTTCGGGTGTAGGACACTCGAGTGACTGGCTATAGGCCAAGTGGGAGATTGTTGGACAGTTATGACCCATAACGTCACTATTTGTACAGATCATGGTGTTGTTGTACAAATTAACTTTGTGACAAATGAGATTGTTCTCTTATCATTTGTGATTAAATCACCAAGATATATAAATGATAGGAGGTCCATATGATTAGTTCCTGGATTGAGATGATATGAGACAATATCAATCCACGAAAGATTAATCATTAAATATCCCTAGTCAGAGTATTATCGAGATTGGACATCGATAATACGAAAAGACTAGTATTACACTTGTGCGCGTTGTGAGGGCATAACGGCATAGTTCTCATATATTTGGGTATAAGATACTCATGCAAGTGTATTAGGAGGTTGTGTTTTACCGATGGTACGGAAAACAGCTTCGCTCTGGATAGACCCCTCAGAATTCCATTGGAAGTATGACTATGTGTCTATGGAAGTTCGAAATCAGGGTAAGTGTATTTGGTCTTAACCTGAGACTCGCACCGCTAATACTTGCGACAATCAATATACTTTGGTTTTAGGTCGTCCAGGGCTTTAACAGGTTCTGTGTACGCCTCTGCTGGGTATATTGAGAATCGTAGTGTGTTAGGTGTGATGTCAAGACAGAAGTATCACTTCAGGCATAGTGGAGATGATGGTCACGTAGGATACGGAACTGGTTCTCTTATGTACTGCAGTCATCGGGATAAAATGACTAGGTCATGTTTATCCGATTATATAGACTAGTTACCAGAGATCCGATATGTGCTTCGTACGGGACAGACACAATTCCAGCCCCAGGCCTAGCATGTGACATTCGATACTGGATCGAAATACGCAATACTATGTATACTACGCCTGATATAGATCACATATTCCTGTAAGGATATTTCTGGAGAATTGGGTAGGCATGGCCCTTTGCTAGAAGCCAACCTTGTCTTGTAAATCGGTACAAACATAGTACTAGGTACTTACGTGTTCGGATAGTCCGACGACCGGATTTACTACCAACATATCCGGGGATCTCATGGGTCGCTTCCCGAAGATTCACCGATGACGTATGACACACACTTTATTAATCTGAGATTAATTAAAAGAGAGAGAAAATTAATCTGGGATTAATTGCGGAGATATTTTATCTGGGATAAAATATTTATTAAAGAGAAAAATAATTAATTTAGAATTAATCGATAAAATAATATATTTGATATATTATACGAAATTGGATTTTGACGCGGAATTGAAATTAGATTTTAATTCGGGCGAACGAGTTATTTAGAATTAATTCGTTAGCGACGTGAATAATGATTTTGCTAGGCATAATTATTTAAATTACGTCGCAAAATTTGGAATTAGCGAACCCGAGCCCGGAGTGTTTGCGGGCGCATTCACATTTTGAATTCAAGTGCGGCCCATAAGTCACATCAAACGTCAAATCACTAGTCGCATCAAGCGTCAAATCACTTGTCACTTTGAGTGATATGATGTGACAACTTGTCACTTGTTTGAGTGATGTGAATAGTTGATGTAGTGGTTGTAGCCTTTAATGGCTTGACTTTTGGAAAGCAAAAAAAAGGAAAATGAATTTTGGAAATTCAAAAAGTGTATTAGATACACAATTTTCCCAACCACCAACAGAACACACTCTCTCTCTCACACTTCTCCTCTCTCACACGCCCAAGGGGCATTTCTTCTTCTTTTCTTGTTTTTCTGGTTACTACTGCCGAGAATGGAGAGGAAGAAATTAGTGATGATTTTGTTGCAAAATCAAGAGTGCTAGCACACATTCGGGGTCTTGCGAAGGTGAAAGGGAAACTGACTTGTGAGCTTGGAATCATCAAACAAAGCTTGTAGCTTGATGAAGGACCATGGTCGAAATTTTGGAGAGCTCAAAAACTGCCACTGCCCAATGCACCTTGGAGGAGAGCTTGAAGTTTTTGTGTTCGTCGCATCGCTCAACCGCTCGATATAAGTATTCCGCAACTTCTTCATGTATTCACATGTATGTTTCTTGCTTGATAATGATCTTTGGGACCTTAGAGAATTCCAACAATGGTATCTTGATCCAATATTGAGCATGAAACTTTTTAGGGTTAAAATTAGGTAAAATCAATTTGAGCATGATTTGATGAAATTACTTGATTGAGTATGCTTAAATGATGTTTGATTGAAGTTTGATTGGATCAATTTCATGAAAATTGATTTGGAACAATTTTTCCCAAATTGGGTTGGCTTGGCCGAATTTAATATAGCCCTAAATGTCTTTGTATTTTGATTTTTTGATTCATTAGATGACTTGAAATCAATTGGGTAATGTTGAATTAGATTTGATTGGATTAAAACCGAATTGGACATGTAAGAACCCTAATTGCCGAGACTTGATAAGCATGGGAAATGAGTTGATTTTGATTAAAATGTGTTGGACATGTTTTGATGTAAATGAGCATAATTAATTAGGCTAATTGATGTTTTGGAAATGTTAATTTGGGTGATTAATTATGGCATTACACTTGGAGTAATTAAATTGTGAAATTGGAATTTTGGAATTTAATTATGTTGGGCCAAATTTGGAATTGGGCTTGTAAAGTTGTAATTGGGCTTTTTGGGCTTGGTTGTACCAAGTTAGGTTTAGGCTGAATTGGTTGGATCCAATTGGGCCTAAAACCATATCCATAAAGTCCAATTATGACTAATGGACCTTAATTTATTAATTGGGCCTAAATTGGTTTCTTGGCTTATAAGGGTGATTCCTTAAATGGGTTTTGGTATTTGGGTTTGACCCATATTAACCAAAAGTCCATGCCTTAGAAATTAATTAAAAGCCCATTGGACTTTAATTAAATTAACATTGGATGTTAATCGGGCTTTGAGACCCGTAACGGTAGATTTAGAATCTAAGTCGTAAAGGTTCGTTAATAAAGTGTAATATTTAATTTGGAATTAAATAGTGAACTAGTATTAAATACAAATTAAATTGGATTTAATGTTGTAGTTTAATTTAATTCAAGAATTCGTACTTTGAGTACTTATTCGCAAAACGAGTTTGACTCGCGCAAAACAAATCGTTGTTTGAACATTGGATGGTCATTAATTATCAGATTAATTAATTGGATTAGATTGATTGATAACATGCTTGTGTGAATACATGGGTGCGATGCATGAATAATGTATATTGGATGGATATTAGATGGGTGGGGCAATTTTGGAAATTTTTGTAATAAATTTAGAATTTATATTAATGGACCTGCATGTCCCATCCTTACCTCCATACTCTTTGTATTTCTCTCTCTCACCTATTCCCCTCAATGTAAATGAGGTTTCTTTAGAAGTTATTTGTAACGGGTAGAAGCAATACTTGTGCTAGCGGGAGAGAGTAAAGTGAGAGATTTGTTTTAGGAACAATGTGTTAAGTATACATCCGCATATCATTATTATTTTATTTATATGCGCCTTATTATGTGTTTAGAATGCATGTTTAAGGGTGTATGATGATGAGACCTTAACAAAGATAATTAATTGGTTGCTAATTGCACGCGAAAAACCCTCAACACCATATTAAGCGTTTTTCCTTCAATTGAGTGATTCTTACTCAAGATCCAAGACTGGCATTGGTTTGTTGGCCAAAGTCAAGGCCTTTGTCCATCGAGGATGTGTTTGAATCACAAAGGCTTTGTTCCATATTGGTGTCTTGTCCAAGTTGTGATTTGTTGTCCAAATTCAAGATCACTTCTTGTCCATCGACATTGATTATGAAGCTTTCCATGGTCAATGGGTTCCGCTTAACTGGGATCACTAAGTTTGTTGTGCCAAACTTAGTTGATTCAAAGGAAAAAGGTTAGGCAATATATTGGATATATTGGCATATATAAGATATATGTTTCGGACTTGGATGTCCACCTACTGGATCCAGGAATTGATCTTAGAGATCTACCTAGTTAATTATCATACAATTTGTTGGCCAAAGTCAAGATTGTGTGTTATTTAACGGGATCCTAGCCCACTAGGAAACAAGGTTTCCCGAGTACTCAACAGAGGGTTAGAGGCTCGCCAAAAAATAGTGGGAGGCAAATATTAAATTTGCAATATTCGTTTAGTAACTTGCCATACGCGCTCATTATAAATTTTTCGTCAATAAATTAATATATTAGTTGGACTAATAATTAGTGTTGTTTTAAAACAGTTGGACTGTATTCAAACTAATTCATTATAGTTGATTATATATTTGGATTATAGTAATCAATATATTGAATTAACTAAACTATTCAATTAATAGTTGATTTTATAATTGGATTATAGTAATCAATATAATTGAATTTAATCTATTAAATTATAGTTGATTATATAGTTGGACTATAGAAATTATTATAACAAATAGTACCTAAAATCGTTGATTAAATAGTTGGACTATTAGAATCAATATAATTGAAAGATTGGTGTTTAAAACATAATCCTGGGGGAAAATTTATTTAAACGACTTTAATTTTCAAATTGGGAATAAAACTTCATGATAGTCCTGAAAATTAAGAAGTTACTTTATTTGATAAAATAACATATTAGGCCTGAACCCGGAGTTAAGCAAATAGTAGAACATAATCTTTGGACGATTTATGTGATGATAACTTTAGTGCTTAATCCATTAAGCTTGCCAAATAGACTCCTTAATTTCTTAGTCAGAACTAAGGATTAGATCCTTAAAGTATGATAATGAAATTGAAGGATCTTCATAGATCTATTCTTAGATCTTAGAAGTACTAAAATTGCAATAGTAAATTCTTGGAGAGTTAATGGCCATACTCAAGGAGACAAAGCCAAAGTTTGCAATATGGCAAGTATCACAAGACGCACCTTACTTCAACATCCCAGAAGGCCTAAGCTAGGCCGAAGGCTTCTGGAGTGTGGAAAAGGGGCAAAGGCAAAATTATTATAATCTTCTGGGAAGACAAATGACATATCCCAAGATGTCTGCCTAAATTGTGGCAAAACGGGGACACGGAAGCGTGACTGCCGTATGGACAAGGCAGACATGAAGGAATTGAAGACGGGCAAGGCTTTGACTTCAAATATGTTTGTCATAAATATGTTCACAACTAGTATTAAAATTGGATTTTAGATACTGGATGTAGTACACAAATATGTATTGGTGTTCAGAATCTGCTATGAGCAGGATACTGACTTCATTTGAGATTAATCTGCGAATTGGAAACGGGACGAAAATCGCTGTTTTAACCGTAGATACCCATGTTTAGGAACTACCCTTCGGGTATGTACTTAAATTAGGAAACTGTTGAAATGTAACTAGTTTGACTAGATAAATTATCTCTATATTAGGGTTTAACCCGTTGCGGGTATACCTTTATATTCTAGAACACTAAAGTGTTTTATTTTATAAAGATGATATTGAGATAAACACATTAGATGTTTTAATAGAGAGAGAAAATTAATCTGGGATTAATTGCGGAGATATTTTATCTGGGATAAAATATTTATTAAAGAGAAAAATAATTAATTTAGAATTAATCGATAAAATAATATATTTGATATATTATACGAAATTGGATTTTGACGCGGAATTGAAATTAGATTTTAATTCGGGCGAACGAGTTAATTTAGAATTAATTCGTTAGCGACGTGAATAATGATTTTGCTAGGCATAATTATTTAAATTACGTCGCAAAATTTGGAATTAGTGAACCCGAGCCCGGGAGTGTTTGCGGGCGCATTCATATTTTGAATTCAAGTGCGGCCCATAAGTCACATCAAACGTCAAATCACTAGTCGCATCAAGCGTCAAATCACTTGTCACTTTGAGTGATATGATGTGACAACTTGTCACTTGATTGAGTGATGTGAATAGTTGATGTAGTGGTTGTAGCCTTTAATGGCTTGACTTTTGGAAAGCAAAAAAAAGGAAAATGAATTTTGGAAATTCAAAAAGTGTATTAGATACACAATTTTCCCAACCACCAACAGAACACTCTCACTCTCTCACACTTCTCCTCTCTCACGCCCAAGGGGCATTTCTTCTTCTGTTTTTCTGGTTACTGCCGAGAATGGAGAGGAAGAAATTAATGATGATTCTGTTGTGAAATCAAGAGTGCTAGCACACATTCGGGGTCTTGCGAAGGTGATAGGGAAATCGACTTGTGAGCTTGGAATCATCAAACAAAGCTTGGAGCTTGATGAAGGACCATGGCCGAAATTTTGGAGAGCTCAAAAACTGCCACTGCCGAATGCACCTTGGAGGAGAGCTTGAAGTTTTTGTGTTCATCGCATCGCTTAACTGCTCGATGTAAGTATTCCGTAACTTCTTCGTGTATTCACATGTATGTTTCTTGCTTGATAATGATCCTTGGGACCTTAGAGAATTCCAACATAAAGTCAATCTCGGATTTCATGGCGTCTTGCCACTTCACAGAGTCGATGTCCAACATCTATTCTCTATAGGTAAAATGGTCAGTCTCTTCTACTAAGAGAACATCGAGACTCTTTTCTTGTATCAAATAAAAGCGTTCAAGAGGTCTAGATACCCTTTCTGACCTACGGAGTGTGTGTGTTGAAGGTTCTCCATATTCTTGAACTGCAGGTTCCTCCATTAGTTTGTTGGTTCCAGGTTGTACTTCATCAAGTTCAACTTGTCTATGATCACCACCTTCAACCAAAAATTCCATTTCTAGAAATTTTGCGAAGCGAGCTACGAACACATTTCGATACTCAGTTTCATAGAATTAATATCCCTTCGTATTTAAAGGATATCCAACAAATCTAAACTTCTGCCATCGAGGCAAAAACTTATCTTGCTGACCCATCCTGACATAAACATGACACCCCCAAATCTTAATATAACTAAGATTTGGTTTCCTACCGGTCCATATCTCATACGGAGTCGTAGGAAGAGTCTTGGAATGAATCTTGTTCAAAAGATGTGCGACAGTTAAAAGAGCATAACCCCATAAGTAATAGGGTAAATCTGTATAACTCAACATCAATCGGACCATATCTAATAAAGTCTGATTTCTCCTCTCCGACACTCCATTTTGTTGCGGAGTACCGGGAGGAGTATATTGAGCGAGAATCCCATTCTCCTTTAAATAATCAGTGAACTCTCCACTCATATATTCACCGCCTCGATCAGATCGAAGACATTTTATATATTGACCAGTTTGTTTCTCAACTTCATTTCGGAATTCTTTGAAATTTTCTAAGGTTTCCGATTTATATCTCATAGACATAACCGTACCGTGACAGATCATCGTTAAAAATGACGAAGTAAGAAAAGCCACTCTGAGCAGTTTGACTTAAGAGACCACATACATAAGAATGTACGAGTTCCAACAAGTCAGAGGCTCGGTGTCCAACACCTGAAAATGTGGCTTTGGTCATTTTACCCCGAATACAAGATTCGCAAGTTGGATAAGGTTCAATGGTGAGATCATGTATCAAACCATTCTTAACCAATTGGGTTAAGCGTTTCAAGCATATATGACCTCACCTCATCTGCCAGAGTTCAATATTATTTATGTCAGATTGTTTACGTTTATTTATTCCAGTATTAAAGATATATTGTGAGGTGCGCAATATGTAATGACCATGCTCGTTTGGACAACAAAGGATCTGAATATTACTACTATCATATAAATACAAAGAACGATTCTTAATATTTACATTATAACCTTCAGTCTCTAATACAAAAAGGGACATAATATTCACCACACATCCTGGCACAAAATAGCAGTTATGTAACAAAAGTCTCCCACTGGGTAAGAGAATCTCACATATGCCCACTGCAACTACATCGAGAGAGTCGCCACTCCCGAATAGCAACTGCATCTCCCTAGATTTCAGCCGTCTACTTCCCGTCAGCACTTGTAACGTATTGCAAATGTGAATAGGATAAGCAGAATCCAAAATCCAATCAGATGTCATAGCTTCACAAGCCAAAGAGATATCAATAATATGAAAAATAAAAGTACCTGATGTCGATGCTATTTCCTTCCTGAGTTGCGCAAGATAGTCCGGGCAGTTACGTTTCCAGTGCCTGACTTTCTGGCAGTGGTGGCACTTGTCTTCAGAAGCTCTCTTGGGCTTCACCGTCTTACCCTGCGGAGGAATATTGAAACCCTTCTTCTTCTTTCCTTTAGACTTCTTCCCTTTCGACTTGGATTGGGAAGAAACGAAAAATAAAGTGGGTTTCGGAAGGCGAGTCGGAACTCCCTTCCTTAAATATTCCTCTGTTGTGAGAATCATCCTATGCAACTCACGGTAAGAAAGGTGAATCCCATTCATGTTGAAGTACATGACGAACTGGCGATATGAAGCCAGGAGTGAACCGAGAATGACACTACGACCAAAAGTCTCATTGAGAGGGAAATCATGTCGCCTCAACTGCTCGATCAAATCGATCAAGTGAAGCACATGCGGGCTCACAGCCTGCCCCTCATCAAGTTTAGAATGGAACAATTCCATCGAAACTTTATGAACAATGATCTGTTTCTGGTTCATTTACGATTCACGAAGTTGTGTCATCATGATAATGCATCATGCATCTCCCAATAAGTCTTCTTAAGCTCAGAATAAAGAGAACTCAAGAAGAATGATTTAACCCTTAAATCATCATCCTTCCATCGCTGGAAAGTCTCACGTTCTTCAGGTAATGCATTGGGTGATATAGCAAGCGGTAATGAACCTTCCAAAATATACCACAGTTTCTCGGAATTGAGGACAATCCTCAAGTCCATATCCCAATCCACAAATTTTTCTACGCCTTTCAGGTTGTTCGTATCAAGCATACGTGAAAAAGGATTGGGTGGAGGTGCCGCCATCGTAAATCTATCAAATAGACAGCGTATCAACGATAAGCATATAAGCAGATAAAAGATTATAACAGTTTCATAATATATCATAAAACATTAACTAGATCATGGATTTTTAATTCTAAAAATGCCCCTCCCACTATTTCATGCAATACTGTAATCCCCAAACAGAATACAAAACATGTGATAATCAAATCATAACATAATAGTGAAATGTGGACCCCATGAATATATTTCAGCTCACAGCTTTGGCACGTTCTCGCCCACGTATATTCATTTAGGTAGACAACACATTGTCGATCACTCAATAGTGACTCCTGGGTTTTCGGTCCTGGTATTTCTCGTTGTGACAGCTTTGGCACGTTCACAAGGAGGCGTACCAAGGTCAAACTTGTCAATGATGAATTAAAGATACTTACGTAACCCTGACAGCTTTGACACGTTCAGGATTCCGCTTTCGCTTGAATTCACCTAATATCAAATATATCCGGTATAGATAAATTTCTACCGGCCATATCCTCATAGCTTTGGCACGTTCTTGGATATAGTCGTAGAAAATTTACCGATAAGCGGTATTGACAAGACGGACCGATTAATATGCATCAAATACATATTAAATTATAAACCTTATTTTAAATAGGGATTTTCCGCTAAAGATGTTTTAATTTATTTAATAAAATTAAATAAATACAAGCATGCATTGAAGTTAAGATTAAAGTCAATATTGAATTTTTAAGGCATAATCATATATCAGGATTCCAGAATCAGACTCGCTCTGATACCATTCTTGTTAGGGTTTTATTAAGAATTACATGGTTAGCGCAGCGGAATGCGGAAAAGTGATTTCTCCGATTTCAAATTTTTTTATTGGAACAATTAAATAAACTTATTTATTTAATTATCCAATACTTAAATTATGAAATTATAACCCAAGAAATCATATTTCTCTTAATTATAAAATTACCCCAAACTTTTGAAAATTAATTATTTTAGTTTTAAATATGTCAATTACATATTTAATTAATTCCAAAATATTTTTTACAATTTTGCAACAAAACCAGAATATTTTCCAGAATTGCGCCACTGCCCAGAATTTTCCAGAATTTACGAAACAACACAGAATTTTAATTAATTATAATTTGGCCCAAATTGTTCAAAACACATCAAGATCAAATCCAATTAATCCCAAATTTTACATGCATCAAATATACATCAAATTAAAGCATATATATGAAAAGTCCCAAAATTTGAGTGGGTTAAGAACCCTAATTTCACAAATCACTCAAATTGGGTAATTTATACCAAATTAATAAAATTCAATACTTTATCTTCAAAGTATTAAATAAAATACACATTATTATTGGAAATGACCGATAAGTCCCGATTGCATGTATTTTTCGTTTAAACCATTAAACGAGTTATAAATAATCAGTATTATTCATAATAGTTGCCCTGGTGCTCTACGAGTAAATTTCATTAGTGAGACTCTCTAGATTCAGACATATCCGTCATGAAATCAAATTTTGTGTCCATAATTCCCCACCCATAAATTATGACGAACACGGGTAAACTCATTGAATCATTGTAGGCATTGCATTTTTGCATATCAGCCCAATGATGAGCCTTGTACGGAGGCACCCACATTTTAAGTCGCGGGAGTCGCGGGAAACGGATGACGGAAAGGAAAAGTCAAGAATTGATGTTTTGTTGGATTTGATGTTCGCTCGCTTAACCTCGGGATTTGCTCGTTGAGCCTTTGTATCAAAATTTATTCTCGCCCCGAACCTTAAAGCCTACCCCTGTGACCCTTCAACTTCCATACACAAACATAAAATAATAAGCTACCAACCAATAAACAAATAAATAAAAAAATACTAACCAAACATAAATCAACCCTCACGTGTCTTTTACACACACACACACAAATTCAACAACACCAAATAAACAATAAAAAATAAACCACACTAACAAACAAAATAAACATCAACAAAATCTACTCACTTTAAACAATAAAATAATCCAACACACACACAAACAAATCAACAACAACAAATCAAACAACACACACCAAATAAAACTCATCTTCCTGCAACACCCATGCACTGTACTCAACAAATCAACAAACCCATGTCACCCATTCCTACACCCATGCACACTCATGCAACCACTACCCATAATTTCCCCCATACGTCTCTCTCCTCTCTCTCAAAGACCCTAAACACCCGAAAATTATATTATGTGCCGGGTGTATATGCCTTCTCTCTCCACAGCAGCAGGCGGCCCCACACAGTTGTGGGCCCGACTGCTGTGAGAGAGAAGGCATATACACCCGGCACATGATATACCACCTCCTAAACACCTCACGCTCAGGGGCACAGACAGAAACCCCACACGCCATCACCTCCTCATTTCCTCCATTTCCTCTCCCAATATTCAACAAATCCCTGGAAAATCACCAAAATTTGGCCTCAATCAAGCACTAAATCTTCATCACCATTTTTCTTCCTCAAATTCCTCCTTCATTCATGCCCCTTTCATCACCCTTTCATCACCCTTTACACGCACACAATTCACGAAAACTCCTCTCGACCCCCTGTTCACGTAAATAACCCCCTGGATCACTTCTTCACACGCCCACAATACCCTTCATCACCAATCCTCACTGCCTCACGCCTAGCCAAGACCCCCTAACACTCTCCTTTATCAACAAAAACTTCACGGCAAACAGCCCATTCAACGACCTCATCACACGTCTTCAGCCCCATTGATCATGCAACCACCTTGGACTTAGCCTCTCCACGTTAATGCCCTACTGCCCACCTTCACTCCATGCAGCCAACACCCCCACGGTAGCCTCACAAAACCTCAGCCACACGTGAAATACATACATAAAATGATCAAAACACCTGCCCTCAAGCTTCATATTCATCGGCCACTGCCTGCCCTTCATGCCTCACGCATAGCCACGCCACACTGCCACTGCCAGCCCTTCACGCCTCACGCATAGCTTCACATTATCACACTGTCCTGAAACTATCGTTCAACAGCCCTACACATCACGCCATTCAGCAACCCATATCACCAACTCACTCTACTTCTTCACAGCCTATCCACTCATCCTTCAAGCCCCTAAACAGCCCTCTCTCGGTAACAGCCTCCACACGTCATTTAGCCCCTCACAATGACCCATTCTTCACGTGAAACCCTAGCTGACTAACGCTGAATGCACAAAGACAATAGCCCCTACTCACGATTACACTCTCCAAGTTACTACACCTATCGACCAGACCACGCACCACCTCTTCACTGCAGTTCACTCATGCACCTCACGTAAATCTCACAGCCACTGCCTTCAACCCAGCCACCTAGCCTCCCTTCAACAAGCCTTCACCAGCCACGACCTCAACGCCTCTGTCACGCCTAGCCACCAGCTCCATCGCACACACGTAACACAGCCCTTGACTCTTCACGTCACTCACGCAGGCACACCACACGGAAATTCAACCCACCAAACAAAAACCCTAAATACACGTTGACTGCTCCCCTCTTCTCCACTCACACAAACCTTCAACAATAAACAAAACCGCCCATGCAACCATGCACACATGAACAAAACAACCCCATGCTCGTCAAACCTAAACCCTCACATGTAAACAACAGAAACCCTAACCTATAACACTCGGCAACCACTCACACACTCAGGCCATGCAATTGGCTTCACGTAAACAAGCCACATAATTGCCAATAATACACGCAAACGACACTCCAAAACTGCCGCATACCACACCATAAGTTGTCCCCCTGACCACCGAAACTGCACCTTCAAAATCCACCTTACTGCACACCTAAACTGCTCATGTAAACACCCACAAACCGTGAACGAACTGCCCCAAAACGGTGACCAAAACAGCCCCAGAAATCGTCCCAAAAATCGCCCCAAAAATTGTCCCAAAAATAGCCTGAAAACAGTGAGAAAATCGGAGAAAATGGCGAGTTAAGACTGTGAGAAAACAGCGAAAACAGTGAACCTGTGAAAATAGTGGAAACAGCGAACCTGTGAAAATAGTAGAAACAGCGGACCAGTGAAAACAGCAAAACGATATCCCTTCGGGCACCGTGGAACGCACTCCCGGAAAGCGACTTAAAAGGTAAGACATGAGGGCACCCTTTTATTTATTATCCTTTATTTTTAGTATTTTATTATTTTATTTCGCATGATTATTGTGAATTGGTGCATGATGTGATTTCCGGATGAACGGAACATGTGTTCTCTCTTGTGGTATATCGGATGGAACCCGGACGTAAATTCCGTAGCCGAATCCGAATGGACGGTATTGCGGTTTGCACTCGGGATACAATGCCACGTATCACTTAAGAGACACATGTATTTCGTTTCATCCAAACCTTGTATTTGAGCATGATTAGGTTGCTAGTATGTTATTTATTCCTTAAGCATGATTAGGTTGTTAGTATGTTATTTCCTTATGTATGTTATAGTTATTTACTTCGCAATATGAGTTTTATCTATGTTTGTTTAGGTTGTTGTTTAGTTTTCATATTTGATAATGTAACATGTTCGTTGTGTGATATTGTATGTTTACCTTTATGAACGTGAATTAGATCTAGGTTAATCTCAGACATGTATGTTGTGTAGACTTGGTTAAATTATTGTACAAATTCGTTCATTACAAGTGGCATAAGTAAGGGACCATTCCGAACCCAACGGTTTGAGGTCTTCCCTTGCGAGGGGTGAGTGCGGCCTTAAATCATTTTTCCCGGTTCACACCGGGTGGCGACTCCATGTTATTTCTCCGGTTTAGTCCCCCGCGGGCTACTCCGTACTCCCAACCGGGCCGCGAGCCCAGAACAGCGTCGTCCATTTTCTGTGTCCTACAATCATACAGGTCGAGGTCACTGCATACGTATAATCCCTTCGTCACAGGTATTCGGATTAATCCAGAGATACAGATACAAACGTCAAATCTCTATAGATATAATCACGTCGACAATTTTATTAGCAATCCCTCAAATAACACTCAAAACTAATTTATACAGTGTACCACGGGCCCATAGATTTAACAGATTGCTAATTCCATATTGAATACCTATGCTCTGTACACAGAGCTGACAGATCCTATCTTGATACATACAGGTTATCCTGAGCATAAGTCCACACCCAACGAACATGCGGAGGTCTGATCTTAATAGATCGGTGACGTGACTGCCATCTAAGTATGAAGGATAACTCAGATATCCACAGTGGTTTCTCAAGTCAAAGAATTACTATGCTCACTCAACCCGAGAAGATTCTTATTGACGTTGGTGTACCATCCATTTAGAATCTTCGGTGAGTTGTTCAGTGTTTATCCACTATAAACACCTACACGTCTATACGAGTCTCCAAGACTCATGGTTCATTGAGAAACCATCGGAATCCTAGATTCCAATATACGACATGTACCGGTCTCAACGGGTTTACTTTACTGACCAAGTAGTGTAAACCTTGACCGGGAACTGTCTAAGAATGACAATGTCATGATACAACTCAATGTCAGTTGCGACGCATTTGCAACAGTATCATAACTAATCGTTCTAAGGTCGGTTACGTCTTTACCATATTAAAGAATAAGTTATATAAAAGAAATTGTCTATTTTATTCATAATAAAACGTTACATTAGTATTTGTTGGGATGTATGCCCTAGAGCTACATGTGATGTAAACGATTTATATGTTTTGAAATAAAACGATGCATTATTCATTTATCAAATGTTTTTTAATTTTCCCATATTATATAATCATCTTGAATACCCTAGATTACTTATGTGCCTTCAGACTTAGTGTATGAGTGTCATACACAAGAGGATTTAAGTCTGAAGTTAGTAATCTTAAATAGTCCATAGAGAGCAAACAAAGCGGGTACTTTGTTTGTGGTTTATCTATAGCTGCGGTCCATTCTATATTTATATGGCGACCTTGATCCGGGATCGTCCATGTAGAGACATGAGAATGGAGGCACCTTGTATGATGTGATCATATAGGACTGGACCCAGATGGAAATGACATTCTTATAATATCCGTTAAATAAAGAAAATCATTTCGATCTACTAGATGGTCATATATGGATTGATCTTAATCCTGAGTGTACTACGAACTCCTACATGGCAGGCTATGTCCTTTGATTTACAAAGGTGAGGTTGGTGTAGCAGTCCCGACCAATAGCTACGTATTTTGGGGGCATGGTCTGTTGTGTAGCTGGGACGTTTTACATAGATATGGAGTTCACTCCTTCTTGCGAGAAGTAGAGGAGTATCTTTCTTAAGGGTTGATTCGGTGTTTGAACGATTTGAGCGCTCAAGTCTTTCTATTACGAATAGAAAGATTAAAATTCATAATAGTTATGAATAAATCGTTCATTAGAGAATCAATGGTACTTAAGGTAAAATAATTAGAGGGGTATAACGGACATTATGACCCGGCTCTAATTACGAGATACTCGTGAATGGTCAATTCGTATGTAATGACTATATCGATGGACACCGACTTGGTTCGGCTTAATATATCATCTGCGGCAACAAGAGTGCAACTTGGGTTTTTAGTGGAATAACCCGGAGTTAATAATTCAGAATATTTAATTAAGAGCTTAATTAATATTTCGAGATTATTGGAGCTCGGAACCGTAGGTCCATTTGGTCCCCGTACTAGCTCATATACTATAGCGGATTTAGTATAATTGGATAGTCCAATTATATACTCACATATGTATAAATATTATTAATATGATTAATAATATTATTTGTCACACTTGAAACTATATATTAAAAGTTAATATATGGTATTAATAATTATATGATAATTATTAATATAAAATATTAATTATATATATGATATAATTTAATAAGGCTAAGATTATAATTTTTAAATTATGGGTTTTGGAAACCCTTGATTTAATTTTGGAAGTTACAAATCTATAATGGCATTAATCTTTTTGATTTTGTAACATCTTTGACTTTATGGAAAGTTAATATCACATGTTGCAAAATTAATAAAGAAAAATATGCCATTGCCGATTTTGGAGAAAAAGAAAAGGGAGAATTTTATTTGTTTTGGCAATTAAAATCTTACTTGAATGTTACACCTTTTTGAAAGGTAATGACATATTTAATTTTTGTAACATCTTTTTATTATGGTAATTAAATATTAGATGTTACAAAATTAAATAAAAATCTTAGCCTGGGCCGATTCTTGCTTTGGATGGGGGAGTTATTGTTTTGTTTTGGAAACAATTTGACCTCAGTATATAAAGAAAATTTGATTTTCTTTTTGATAACTCTCATTCTTGCAAACCCTAGCTCCATCTTCTCTTCATTCTCTCTTAATTGTTGAGAAAGCAAAAACCAAGAACAATAAGAAAACATAAGAAAAATATTATTGTGTGACAATAATCTCTAAAGAGTTTATGGATTCATTTTGTGTGAGTCAAGTCCACACTTGTTTCCGTTGGTTGTGAGACATAGCATGGAAGATTGAGTGATATATCCGATCCAACATAGTTCACGCATGTATAATTATCAGCAGCTCACACAGGAAGTAGATCCGAAGCATTGACACAGGCTCACGACACCATCAACAAACTGACTTCAGTGCGGCTTATTTTTGTTTGCTTCATGTAAATAAAATATTAAAGAAAATTCTTAGATTATATTTGGTGATCATTTCATTGTGAGCACTGTGTGATAGCTTGAATAAATAAAATAAATGGTGAACCCAAGCATGCCTGGCTTATGATCATGGCTTGTGATTAAAGTGTGCGCATGTGCACAAATTAATCACGATGGAACACGTCGTTGATGCTGAGCAAAATCAAATGACGCTGATGAACCATATTGCGTGACTGGGGTGATAAACTTGCTGTGTGCGTGGCTGTGATCTGGATCAATTACCTGGGACGTGGATGATGCTGCATGGGAGATCAAGGGTCACTGTATTTTATGGATCGTGTATGACGAGCAGTGAATAAAATACGAGACTGGTTCGGATCTGGAATTTTATGGCAGAGAAATTCTGGATTAAATTGAGAAGGGCAGAAAATTTTTCAAGGTCGATCCCGGGTGCCTAAGCCGCTGACATGAAGAACGAGGTTGAAAAGTGTTCTTACCCTTCTCTTTTTCATTTAAAGTTTCTGTTTTTAATATATTTATAGAGTTATAAATATGATATGCATGTTTAGATGAGTGGGCACAATGTAATATTCATATGATGAATGTTTTTGTTATTTCATGTGATGAATGGATTTTGCATTGGTCGTAAATTTTTCCGGCTCTTATTTTTGTAGGGGTTTGTTTTTGGGATGTAAGGGCATAAGGCCATTGTTTACATTTGTTGCAATTTTATTTTTCAATGTAAAATTTCAATTTTTGTAATTTGGAGCACCGAAGTCGCAAAAAGGAGCCAACACCATTTGAAGCGGAATTGAAGACCAATGGATGCCTTGGTGAATCTTATGTACTAATTAGATTAGTATAGGAAAAATAAGAGCCCGGTCAATGCAAAATATTTTTTTATGTTATATGTATGTTTATTTCGAATTGTTTGAATAACATGTCATATAGCTTAGGGTGCCCACTCTTGCATTTTACATGCCATAACATGTTTTAGATGCATTATCATTATAGACATAAAAATATGATTTTATGTAATTTAAAGTGTTTAAATTAGAATATGATATGCATGAAAATCAATTAATTGGATTTATGGTTTAAAATTTGAATTCTAATATATTGGGCTTAATTAGTGCATAATAAAAATCCATTGGTATATAGGATGGAAACCCGGATATAAATTCCATAGCCGAATCCGAATGGACGGTAATATGGTCTGCACTCGGGATACAATTCCGCGTACTATTGGATTTTATAATGCACTAAGATTTATTAAATGTTTAATTAAAATTTTGACTTTTTAGAATTCCATAAATTTAAACTTATTAGTGTCTAGTATTTTAAGAGTTAAAATATGATAAGTCACTAATATTGCTCTCATATTAAATTAGTTTAATAGAGTAAAATATTAGTAAAGACTAATAGACATTAGTGAGACAAATTTTAAGAGTTAAAATTGTTAGGTCACTAATGGTGAACTAGTGTAAATTAAATTATGTTTTAGCCGCCATAAGTTTATTCACACTAGTAATTAAAATAAAATATTAGATATTTTATAGATAGAAACCTTAATTTTAAAATAGTGAGTGGGAGAGGGATATACGACAGTATATCCCGCGATCTCCGTTGTTAGTCAAAAAACGTGAGATTCAAAAAGCGCCTCGAGACGGCTTTGCTTTCGTCCCCCTACGGATGGTGTCCATTTGGGTCAATATCAGGTTTGGGTCCGAGAGGAGAGGATAGGGATTCTAGATGTATCTTGTGAACTGACCTACCCTACGGCGACACTTCACTCGTTAAGTCCAAGAATCCCAAAACGGCGGGTTACACTCACAAAGGAATAATTAACTGTTAATAAAATTCCTTGATCGAATGAAACAGTAGTTGTTTAATATAGGAATAAGAATTATTCCCGCATATATTAAATCGACTGAGATTGTCTCGATCTATCATGCAAGAACTTGACCTACCCTACGGCGGCACTTACTTGTGGAATGATAGATTCCGTGGCATAGTAATTCTCTTAGGTTTCTAATTCGTTATTCATGGTTCATGCATCATGTTTAATTTTATGCCAAAATTGTTTGATGATTTTAATATGCGATGAATGAATGTTAAATGCATGTTTCTCCAATTATTTCCATACTCTCAAAAGATAAATTAACGGGAGAAAAACTATGTTAAGTGGAAAAGTAACATGAATGCTATCTGGTCTGTGAAGACCTAGAGTTTGTCCTGACGGAGGAGAGTCCTCCCGAGCTGGCCAGAAATATTGGCCAAGCTGTGCGCGATACCTACCAGAAATGGGTCGCAGCAAATGAGAAAGCCCGCTGCTATTTGCTAGCAGAGATGTTTGAGGTTCGTGCTGCAAAGCATGAAGCAATGGCTCTAACATCTCAGATGATGGAGTCATTGCAGGGCATGTTTGGGCAGCCTTCAGAGCGTCAACGCCTTGAGGCCATGGTCTCAGCGATGACTGCTAGGATGAAGGATGGGACATCATTCCGAGAGAATGTTTTGAAGATGATGACCTATCTCAACACTGCTGAAACCCATGGAGCTCGTATTGACGAGCGTAGCCAGGTGACCATGATTATGGAAACTCTTCTGAAGAGTTTCCTGCAGTTTAAAAGCAACTATGTTATGAACAAGTTGACTTTTACTTTGACCCAACTGCTTAATGAAATCACCGACTTGTTGGACAATTATGACCCATAATGTCACTATTTGTACAGATCATGGTGTTGTTGTACAAATTAACTATGTGACAAAGGATATTGCACTCTCATCATTTGTGATTAGATCACCTAGATATATAAATGATAGGAGGTCCCTATGATTGTTCCTGGACTGAGAATGATATGAGACAGTATCAGTCCATGAAGGATAAATCATTAAATATCCATAGTCAGAGTATTATCGAGATTGGACATCGATAAATACGTAAAAGACTAGTATTACACTTGTGCGCGTTGTGAGGGCACAACGACATAGTTCTCATATATTTGGGTATATGATACTCATGCAAGTGTAATAGGAGGTTGTGTTTTACCGATGGTACGGGAAACAGCTTCGCTCTGGATAGACCCCCTCGGAATTCCATTTATAGTATGACTATGTGTCTATGGAAGTCCGAAATCAGGGTAGGTGTATTTGGTCTTAACCTGAGACTTGCACCGCTAATACTTGCGACAATCAATATACTTTGGTTGCGGTCGTCCAGGGCTTTAACAGGTTCTGTGTATGCCTATGCTGGGTATATTGAGAATCGTAGTGTGTTGGGTGTGATGTCAAGACGGAAGTATCACACCAGTCATAGTGGAGGTGATGGTCACGTAGGATACGGTACTAGTACTCTTAAGTACTGTAGTCATCGGGATAAAATGACAAGGTCAGGTTTATCCGATTATAGAGACTAGTTACCAGACATCCGACATGTGCTTCGTACGGGGCAGACACAATTCCAGCCCCAGGCCTATCACGTGATTATCCGATCCTGGATTGACATACGCAATACTACGTATACTACACCTGATATAGATCCTTTATTCCTGTAAGGATATTTCTGGAGAATTGGGTAGGCATGGCGCTTTGCTAGAAGCCAACCTTGTCTTGTAAATCGAAAAGTAGTACGACTGGTACTTACGTGTTCGGATAGTCCGACGACCGAATTTACTGCCAACATATCCGGGGATCTCATGGGTCGCTTCCCGAAGATTCACCGATGACGTATGACTCGCACTCTAAATTAATCTGGGATTAATTAGTAGAGAGAGAGAAAATAATCTTGGATTAATTGCGGAGATATTTTTTCTCGGATAAAATATCAATTAAAGAGAGATAACTATTAATTTGGAATTAATCGATAAATTAATATATTTGATATATTAAACGAAATTAGATTTCGACGCGGAATTAAAATTAGATTTTAATTCGGGCGAACGAGTTAATTTAGAATTAATTCGTTAGCGACGTGAATAGTAATTTCACTAGGCATAATCATTTAATTGCGTCGCAACGGAAAATTCGTTAATTTGGAATTAGCGAACCCGAGCCCGGGATTGTTTGCGAGTGCATTCGCATTTCGAATTCGAGTACGGCCCGCAAGTCAAATCAAGCGTCAAATCGCTAGTTGCATCAAGCGTCAAATCATAAGTCACTTTTAGTGATTGACAACATGTTACTTGTGATTGATGTGAGTTGGTGGATAGCATTTAATGCCAATTTTAAAGCAAAAATTCATGTTGACTTTTGAAAGTGGTATTTGGTATATGTTTAATTGTTTTTAGAAAACAATTAATCAATTACAAAACTCTCTCTTCTCTCATATCTCTCTCTCTTATTCACGCCCATGGAGGGCCAATTTCTTCTTCTGTTTTGCTGGGCAGAACTGAAAATGAAGGGAAGCTAAGTGTGATTTTGTTGCAAAATCAAGAGTGCTAGCACACTCCGGGATCATGCAAAGGTGATAGGGAAGTCCACCCATGAGCCGGAATCATTTGACGAAGCTTGGAGCTTGAGAAGAACCTCCATTGGCCGAAAATAGTGGACTGCACACAGCCATTGCCGTGACTGCATGCAGTGAGCAGAATTTCAAGTTTTGTTGGCTTGCCGCATCGCTCAACCGATCGATGTGAGTATTCCGCAACTTTGTTGATTTGTATTCGCACTTGTTTCATGCTTGTTTAATGATCTTGGGACCTTAGCAAACACGAACAATGGTATTTTGAGTAAGGTTAAGCATGAAATTGTTTAGGGTTAAAATTTGGGTAAAAATGTGTTTGAGCATGATTTATGAAATTGGATGAATGAATATGTTTAAATGTGTTTTATTTGAGGATTGATTGGATCAATTTGTTGAAAAATTGTTTGGAACAATTTTTCCCCAATTATCTTAGCTTGTCTGATGAAAGTTAAGGAACCCTAATTGTCTTGGATTTTTGATTTTTGATCATTAGATGTGTTGGGAATCATTGGGGATATTGATTTAATGTTGGTTTGGATTTAATGGATTGAATTCGAATTGACAAAATAATCCCTCCAAGGCCGAGACTTTGAGCATGATTATTGGTTGATTTTTGTTAAAATGTGTTGTACATGTTTTAATGTTAAAGAGCATGATTAATTAGGCTAATTGATGTTTTAGAAATATTAATTGGGTAATTAATTGTGCAATGCACTTTGAGTAATTAAATTGTGAAATTGGATGTTTGTTTGTAATTTATTATATTGGGCCTATTTTGTGGAAATTGGGCTTAAGTGTTGTAATTGGGCTTATTGGGCTTGGTTGTACCTAGATGGGTTTAGGCCAAATTGGTTGGATCCAATTGGCCCAAAACCGCATCCATAAAGCCCAAATGCGACTAATGGACCTTTAAAGTTTAATTGGGCCTAATGGGCCAAAATTGATTTTTAAAGGCTTCTGGGGTAATTCCCGGATTGGACTTTGGTTATCGGTTTTGACCCGGTTGACCAAAAGTCCACGCCCTAAAGAAATTAATTAAAAGCCCATTGGACTTTAATTGAATTGACGTTGGACGTTAATCGGGCTTTGAGACCCGTAACGATTAAATTTGGAATTAAAGTCGTATAAGTTCATTAATAAAGTGTAGTATTTAATTTGGAATTAAATGGTGAATTAGTATTAAATACAAATTGAATTGGATTTAATTTTGTACTTTAATTTAATTTGAGAATTCGTACTTTGAGTACTTATTCGCAAAACGAGTTTGACTCGTGCAAAATCAAATCGTTGTTTGAACATTGGATGATCACTAATTATGAGATTAATTAATTTGATTAGATTGATTGATAACATGCTTGTGTGAATACATGGTTGCGATGCATGAATAATGTATTTCGGATGGATATTAGATGGGTGGGAAATTTTAGAAATTGTTGTAATAAATTTGATTTATTAATTGGACTGCGTGTCCAGCCTTATCACCTCTTATTCTTTGTATTCTCTTCTCACCTATTCCCCTCAATGTAAATGAGGTTTCTTTAGTGTAGTGTAACGGGTAGAAGTAAATACATGTGCTAGCGGGAGAGAGAAGTGAGAGATTTGATCTAGGATCAATGTGTAAAGTATCCATCTGCATATCATTATTATTTATTATACGCGCTTTATTATGTGTTTAAAATGCATGTTTAAGGGTGTATGACGATGAGACCTTAACAAAGATAATAAATTGGTTGCCAATTTGCACTCGAAAAACCCTCGCAAAATATTAAGCATTTTTCCTTCCATTGAGTGATTCTCACTCAAGATCCGAGACTGGCATTGGCTTGTTGGCCAAAGTCAAGGCCTTTATCCGTCGAGGATGTGTTTGAATCACGAGAGCTTTGTTCCATATTGGTGTCTTGTCTAAGTTGTGGTTTGTTGGCCAAAGTCAAGACCACTTATTGTCCATCGACATTGATTACGAAGCTTTCCATGGTCAATGGGTCGCGCTTGACTGGGATCACTAAGTTTGTTGTGCCAAAGCCAAGACTTAGTTGATTCAGAGGAAAGTTTACGCAATACATTGGATGTGTTGGCATATATAAGATATATATTTCGGACTTGGATGTCCCCCTACTGGATCTAGGAATTGGATTAGATCTAATGATCTTAGAGATCTACCTAGTTAATTATCATACAATTTGTTGGCCAAAGTCAAGATTGTGTGATATTTAACGGGATCCTAGCCCGCTAGGAAACACGGTTTCCCGAGTACTCGACAGAGGGTTAGAGGCTCGCCGAAAAATAGTGGGAGGCAAGAATTGAATTTACAATATTCGTTTAATTACTTGCCATACGCGCTCATTCAAATATCATTCGTCAAATAAATTAAATGTTAGTTGGACTAATATTTAAAATGTTTTTTTAATTAATAGTTGGACTATATTCAAATAATTCATTTATAGTTGGTTATATAATTGGATTATAGTAATCAATATATTTGATTTAATTAAAATTATAATTGATTAAATAGTTGGACTATAATAATCATTATAATAAATAGTACCGATATCATTGATTAAATAGTTGGACTATTAGAATCAAGATAAAAATGAAAGATTGATATTTAAAACATAATCCTTAGGAAAATGTATTTAAATGGTTTAATTTTCAAATTGGGTATAATTTCAGGATGGTCCTGGAAAATAATAAGTTACTTTATTTGATAAAATAACATATTAGGCCTAAGCCCGGAGTTAAGCAAATAGTAGAGCATAATCTTTGGAAGATTAATGTGATGATAACTTTAGTGCATAATCCATTATACTTACCGCAATAGACTCCCTGATTTCTTGTCAGAACTAAGGGTTAGATCCTTAAAGTATGATAATGAAATGGAAGGATCTTCCTAAATCTATACTTAGATTTTAGAAGTAATAAATTTGCAATAGTAAACTCTTGGAGAGTTAATGACTATTCTCAAGGAGACAAAGTCAAACTTTGCAATAAGGCAAGTAGCGCAAGGCGCACCTTACTTCGATATTCTAGAAACCTGAGGCTTGGCCAAAGGCTTCTAGAGTATTGAAAAGGGAAAATGCAAAATCATTATAATCTTATGGGAAGATAAATGACATATCCAAAAATGTCTGCCTAAATTGTGGGAAACGGGATCGCAGAAGTGTGACTGCCGTTTGGACAAAGCAGACATGAAGGAATTGAAGACGATCAAGGCTCCGACTTCAAATATGTTTGTCAAAATTATGTTCACTACTAGTATTAAAATTGGATTTTAAATACTTAGTGTGGTACATAAATATATACATTGATGTTCAGAATATGCTTTGAGCAGGATACTGACTTCAATTGAGATTAATATGCGAATTGGAAACGGGATGAAAGTCGATGTTTTAACCGTAGATACCTAATTTAGGAATTACCTTCGGGTATGTACTTAAATTAGGAAACTGTTATAATGTAACTAGTTTGACTAGAAACATTATCTCTATATCAGTGTTTAACCCGCTGCGGGTGAACCTTTATATTCTAGAACACTAAAGTGTTTTAATATATAAAGATGATATTGAGATAAACACATTAGATGTGAATAACAAAATTTATATTTTGAATGTAAATAAACCTCAAATATATAACATGACAAACAAACAGCTCAAACTGATTTGATCAGAAGAAACTGATGTGGCAGTCTGGGACACAATTAAACAAGACTCGTATATCCACACTTTTAAAGAGTGGGTACTAGGACTGATTTGATTCCATTCAAATAAAGTCAACGAATCTAGTTTATTGGGCAATGTGCCTAAAACACTATTTACTTGGTAAAAGTGTAAATGCCACCGATCTGTTAGCCCTAGTTCATAGTGAAGCAAGTGGGCCCATATCTAGCTAGGCTAGAGGTGTATATGAATATTTCGTGACCTTTACGGATGTGGCATCGCGTTATGGTTATGTGTTTCTTTTGAAGAACAAAAATCAGAAATGTTTAAAGTTTCGACACGAAATAGACAAACAGATCGGCTAAGGTATTAAACTGACACGGTAAGACCGTAACGAAAAATACTTAAGCAATAAGTTTCTAATATACTTGAGAGAGTATAGTATTCTTTCAAAGAGGACTCCTTCCGGAACACGTCATCATGACGGTGTGTCCGAACTAGAAAAATCGAATTTTGTTGGACATAATTAGGTTAATCCTGAGTCGCTCTGAGCTACCATTTCCTTCAACGGATACACATTAACAGTGTATAACTTATTTAGAATAAGGTTCCATAAAATCTGTTTGACAGATTACATATTAGATATGAACGGGAAGAGAAACCAGGTTTCGCATTCCTGAAAATTTGGGAATGCTGGGCACATGTTTGGATGATACCAAACTAAAACCCAAATTGGATAAGTGCCAAATTGTAGGTTATCCTAGGGATACCAAAGTATAGTACTTATACAACTCACAATAGAACAATATAATTGTTGTTCGCCATGCGGTTTTCTTAAGAGGAATACTGATATGCAGTGGTAAGTGGGAGGATAGTAAGACTCGATGAAAATCGCAGTAATACTATTCAAGGCACCGATTCCTAATGGAACATAAATAGTTCATCAAGGATGAAACTATTACCAATAATCTTCGAATACACAAGAACCACGTAAGTCGGAGAGAGTCAGAAAACAACCTGGGGTATGGGTTTTTTATGTCACCTCATAAAGATGTCAATCTTATAGAGGTATACCAACTGACTACGTACAAGGAAGTGATACAAGGTATCGACTCCCTATTATGGTAAAGTGCCATGACGTCCGAAAAAGATTTCATGTATATCAACTATGTTTGGATACTAGTTGATGTACCGCATGGCATTGTGCCTATTGGTACTTATAAGTCTTCAAGGAAGACATATATGGATGGCAACATACCAACGTACTAAGCTAGGCTTGTAGCGGAAAGATATCGTCATCAATATTGTGTTGATTACGATTCAACCTTTTACATGTTGCCACGGTAAATCCATTTGGATAATGCTTGCTAACGCTACATGTTTCATTTATGAAATATGTCAGCTTAACGGGAAAATCGCTTTCCTGAAAAGGAAACCTTTTGGAGGATGTTTACAACATCCTGTCGGTTTTGTCCTACCAAAACTAGCAAACAAGGTTTGCAGGTTATTCGATCCATGTTTGGATTGAAGCAAACATTAGGTTCTTGGAATTATCGTTTTGATGTAATCATAATGGTTTATCATTTAATTCAAAACGAAATGATTCTTGTGTATATAAGGAGGTTAGTGGGAGCGCACTGACAGTGGTTGTCCTATAAATAATGATAATATGTCATTTTTTGGAAATGATATTCCCAAAAAAAATTTTATCGGTGAAAGCTTAGCTTTCATAAATACTCTCCGAGAAATCGTACATTGAAAAATGTACTAGAGCTGGTGTCTCATACGCTTTGAGCATATGGATTCACAGACAAGCCAATCCGAGTGATAGTCACTGGATTGATGTTAAGAACATCCGTTAGTTTCTTAGAGAACTAAAGATACATTCTTAAACTATGGAGATGGAGAACTTGGAGTGACTGGGATCAATATTGCAAGTTTCCAAACCGATAAAACGACTATAAGTCGCAAACGGTTCTATACAGTTTGAATAACTGTACAGTGAGCTGGAAATCTTCTAACTAAGATACTTTTACCGAATAAACAACAAATGCGGGTTATTGCTGCACCTGAGGCGGCAATAGAAGCCATTTGGATCGATAACAAATCTAATTAGATTAGATATAATTCTGTTAGCAGCTGAGCTAGGTGTCAGCACAGGCTAACAAATTAATGGTCTCATCAACGATCCATATACATACTTCGATATTAATCTGATTCGTTCGGATCATACATCGTGGCGATGTGATGATCGAATAAATCGCATCAGATGATAATCATGCAAATCCGCTGACGAAAGCCTTTTCTCAGTAGTTTGAGCCAACCGTACATAGTTCGGGTGTGAGACACTCGAGTGACTGGCTATAGGCCAAGTGGGAGATTGTTGGACAATTATGACCTATAGCGTCACTATTTGTACAGATCATGGTGTTGTTGTACAAATTAACTATGTGACAAAGGAGATTGCACTCTCATCATTTGTGATTAGATCACCTAGATATATAAATGATAGGAGGTCCCTATGATTTGTTCCTGGATTGAGAATGATATGAGACAGTATCAGTCCACGAAGGATAAATCATTAAATATCCCTAGTCAGAGTATTATCGAGATTGGACATCGATAAATACGTAAAAGACTAGTATTACACTTGTGCGCGTTGTGAGGGCACAACGACATAGTTCTCATATATTTGGGTATAGGATACTCATGCAAGTGTAATAGGAGGTTGTGTTTTACCGATGGTACGGGAAACAGCTTCGCTCTGGATAGACCCCATCGGAATTCCATTGGTAGTATGACTATGTGTCTATGGAAGTTCGAAATCAGGGTAGGTGTATTTGGTCTTAACCTGAGACTTGCACCGCTAATACTTGCGACAATCAATATACTTTGGTTGCGGTCGTCCAGGGCTTTAACAGGTTCTGTGTACGCCTATGCTGGGTATATTGAGAATCGTAGTGTGTTGGGTGTGATGTCAAGACGAAAGTATCACTCCGGTCATAGTGGAGATGATGGTCACGTAGGATACGGTACTAGTACTCTTAAGTACTGCTGTCATCGGGATAAAATGACAAGGTCAGGTTTATCCGATTATAGAGACTAGTTACCAGACATCCGACATGTGCTTCGTACGGGGCAGACACAATTCCAGCCCCAGGCCTAGCACGTGATCATCCGATACTGGATCGACATACGCAATACTACGTATACTACGCCTGATATAGATCCTTATTCCTGTAAGGATATTTCTGGAGAATTGGGTAGGCATGGCGCTTTGCTAGAAGCCAACCTTGTCTTGTAAATCGGTATAAACATAGTACGAGGTACTTACGTGTTCGGATAGTCCGACGACCGAATTTACTGCCAACATATCCGGGGATCTCATGGGTCGCTTCCCGAAGATTCACCGATGACGTATGACTCGCACTCTAAATTAATCTGGGATTAATTAGTAGAGAGAGAAAATTAATCTGGGATTAATTGCGGAGATATTTTATCTCGGATAAAATATCAATTAAAAAGAGATAACGATTAATTTGGAATTAATCGATAAATTAATATATTTGATATATTAAACGAAATTAGATTTCGACGAGGAATTAAAATTAGATTTTAATTCGGGCGAACAAGTTAATTTAGAATTAATTCGTTAGCGACGTGAATAGTGATTTCGCTAGGCATAATCATTTAATTGCGTCGTAACGGAAAATTCGTTAATTTGGAATTAACGAACCCGAGCCCGGGATTATTTGCGAGCTCATTCACATTTCAAATTCGAGTGCGGCATGTAAGTCAAATCAAGCGTCAAATCGCTAGTCGCATCAAGCGTCAAATCATAAGTCACTTTGAGTGATTGACAACATGTCACTTGTGATTGATGTCAGTTGGTGGATAGATTAATGCCAATTTGGAGCAAAAATTCATGTTGACGTTTGAAAGTGGTATTTGGTATATGTTTAATGTTTTTAGAAAACAATAATCAATTACAAAACTCTGTCTTCTTCATCTCTTCTCATTCGCCCATGAAGGGCCAATTTCTTCTTCTGTTTTGCTGGGCAGAACCGAAATGAAGGGAAGCTAAGTGTGATTTTGTTGCAAAATCAAGAGTGCTAGCACACTCCGGGATCATGCGAAGGTGATAGGAAGTCCACCCATGAGCCGTGAATCATTTGATGAAGCTTGGAGCTTGACGAAGAACCAACAATAGCCGATAACAGTGGACTGCACACAGCCACTGCCGTGACATGCAGTGAGCAGAATTTCAAGTTTTGTTCGTTGCCGTGTCGCTCAACTGATCGATGTGAGTATTCCGCAACTTCGTTGTTTATATTCGCACTTGTTTCATGCTTGTTTAATGATCTT
>SKCR01010899.1:0-73539 GCA_019454045.1 Zanthoxylum bungeanum | reverse complement strand
ATTTTATATCCCTATTTATCTAATATTGGTAATGATATTATCTGTCTGATAAGATAGGGTACATAATAACAGTCATGTAAAATTAATTTACATCTATTATGGAGATCTAGAACAACCGTTTCTATGGCTTTGACATCCAATGTCTCGCCATTCCCAACTTTAAGCTGGATCTCCCCTTTGTTTAGCCTTCTTTTAACCATCATGACCGGCATGGAGTTGCAAATATGAGTGGGACTTCCAATGTCTAACATCCATCCACTACTTGCATATAAGGCTAATGAGATATCGATAATGGAAAAATACAAAGCGTACCTGAAGGTCATTCCTTTCCTTTCAGCTTTGGACAATCTTTCTACCAATGTCCAGACTTCTTGCAGTGTAGACATTCATCACGAGCTACATGCGGTCTTGCAGTTTTCATGCTTCTTGGAGTTTCTCTTTAATATCTTCTTCTATCATATTTTGATGTTCTTCGACTTTCTAGAAATTTTTGAAGAGCTTGCTCCACTATGAAGGTATAAAGTGGGATTGTTTTTCTTCAAATCATGCTCTGTCGTGCGTAACATGTTATGAAGTTCTTCATAACTGGCTTGCATCGAATGCATAAGAAAGTTTAACATAAAGCCAGTGTAAGTATCGGGAAAAGAAGATAGAATCAAATTTCGGCCTAGCCGTTCATCGATCATAATGCCATGTCGTTCCAAATATCAGATATTGTCTATCATGTTCAAAACATTAATGTTGACCGCTCCTCCATTCTTGAGCATAGCACAAAACAATTCCTTAGACCTCCAATATACTTCAATTTATTATTTTGCCAACTCTTTGATTGTTCTCATAATACTCCAAGCATCAGGTACCTCTATGTATTGTCTTAGAAAATTTGGAACCATCGATCCTAAAATATAGGATTTTATCCTTAGGTTATCATCCCTCCATTTTTCAAAAATCTCTCGCTATTCGGGAGTGGAATCAGGATCGATTTCAACATGCAATTGACTGAGCGTCACATAGCTCAACTTTCCTGACTCCAAAACAAGCAGATGTTCATTTCCCTTTCAAAATAGATCTCGGGTCCTTTCAATTATTAGAATCCAAAAGTTGCGCTAATGGGTTTGCAACAGCCATCTACAAGATAACAATTAAACACTAGCATAAAATATTCATTTCAATATAAAAATACTAATATGATTATGAATTTTAAATATATTAGTACCCTCCCACTACTTTATGTAATTTTGTAATCTCTCTTAACAAAAAAATAGAAATTTGACAATCAACATTTCATAGCGAGAAGTGGATCCCATGAAATTTACTCCAGCCTCACAATAATGACGGTTTTGGCCTTCATAAACTCATTCGATAGATCTCAAAGGTCAATCACATCCATGTGACTCGTCAGTTTGGTCATGATCTATTTCTTATCATCACAATAATGACGGTATTCGATTAAGAGGTTGTTACATGTGTATACTTGTCAATGTGTACTAATGAGCTTCGTAAGTACACCCTTACAATAATGAAGGTATTGTGTGACTACGCAAACTCATCACGCTACATCTAATGTTTTACCGGAGCGACCTAAGTTCCGACCACTTATACTCTCACAATAATTACGGTATTGGCCATTAGTAATAAGAACTCATGCATCTCCGTATTGACAAGATGGACCATCCAATAATGCTCCAACATTATTAATACTATTTCTTAAAATAAAATAATCACCTAATCACGAGAGATATATGACAATCAAGTGATTGACATGATTAGGTCAAAGTAAAAATTTTAATTCAAAACATGAAATGTATATCTAATATGACTTATACATAATTAAATTAAAATTACAGAGGTATAGATTCAAATACATGTCAAACATACAACATGTGTTATGTGGTTAAGACCTGCTCTAATATCGTTCTGTTGGGGTGGTTGTGGACCCTTAGGGTTGGATCAATACCCCGCGCAGCGAAAATGGATCTAAATAGTTGTAATTGAGCATGGGTGTATTTTTAAATATTTTAATGGAATACTAATTCCATTACGAGTGTATAGGAAAAAATCGAAGATGAATCGGAGTCGGAAAAACCAAAACGGGGGAAAATTAGGTCTTGTGTATGGTGAGCGCCTAGCGCGCATGTACAAGCAGCTGCTTGTATGCGCAGATTGCTTGCGCATGCTGTGCAAGCATGTTCAGCTTGCTTGCGCATTCTGTGCAAGCTGCGTATATATTTTTTTCAAAACCAACCTCAACATATGTTATACAATAAATAATTAAACATATATATAATCTAAATATATAAATGTATTTCTTTGAATCAAAACACAAACCAAAATAAAATCCCATAATAAAATGACTCATGAACAATTCTAGGTCACTCAAAGATGGTCAAATGATTCTAGAATGATGGCCATAGCTCCAATATTTCATCTAGAGTTCAAAACTCTAATTTTATATTTATGTCCAACATAAACATTTTGACCCAATCACAAGCATATTGTGTTTATGCTTCCAAAGCATTCATACACAATTCATTAGGCTAATTTCAATATCAAGGTATGTTATTATGTATCTAATACATAATACATCATTATATATTTCATTAATGATAACAACTCACTAATGAAAATATAGCTTTAGAGAAGACCAAACTTACATAGCAAGCTTGATTCCATGATCAAATCTTCTTCTCCTTGTTGAAATATTGTAGAGAACTTCCAATGCTAGCAAGCTTTATTTTAAGATCCAATCTTCTTCTCCTTGTTGTTGTAGAGAATTTCCAAATCTAGCAAGCTTGATTCAAATATCCGATCTTATTCTCCTTGTTGTTGTAGAGAACTTTCAAAGCTTCTTCCACAAAAGTTTTACTTAGGCCAACATTTATTTCTTTTACTTAATACTTGTTTTAACTTGTTTTGCCTTGTTTAAAAACTTGCTCAAGCTTGCCTTTTATAGTGAAGCTTATGCAATTTTTAATTAATAAAAGTTCTAATCAACTATTATGTGGGCTTATTTCATTTTGTCCAAATATGTATAATTAGGTGTGATTAATCACTTTTGTTTACTAATTTGATTTAATCCAATTAAATCAAGACAAAAACCTATCTAATTGATTTGTTAAATGTCTACCACTTTGATTTAATTCAATTAAATCAAGCCAAATATACATATTATTACATATTTATAATTATTAAAATATCCTCCAATGGTAGAGATATTTATGAAATTAAAACAAAGTCTTTTTGTGATTTTGGATTAATCCAATTGGGTCAAAGTAAATAATTAATATTATCTAATAATACTTAATTATTTTAATTGATAATTATAATATCAAATATTATTTATTATCAAACATTATCGCTACCTAAGTGATCAACGAGTACACTTCATATTGTGGGACTCTCTAAGTTTAGACACGATCGTCATTTAAGCCTAACTTATATGTACGCAAATAGGCCACCTCCAAATTCGCGAAGAACAAAAACGGCCTTTCTGAACTATACAAGTCAAGGTCATTACATATGTTTAACAATCATTCCGTTGTAGGCCGTCCTGGTTTTGCTAGGAAACATAAATTACATCGTCAAGTTTTCGAGGCACCCACCTCATATTGTCGACATGTCTACGATTCTTTACTACTAATCAGAACACCATTTCTGATATATACGATCAATCCTATGTGATCAGCTTTAGCCTAAGTCTTAAAAATCAAGACTTACTCACATAGATACCTAAACCCATTTTATGTTACATAGACGGGCTGACAGATCTTATATTGATAAACACTTGATTAATGAGTGCATCGGTACACATCTAACTAAAATCTAGCGGTTAGACCATGAAAGGTCCTTGACATATATGGCATCAAAGTGTGTAGGATCAAACACAAAATCAATGCTATCCTATAGTCAAAAGATCACATATGTTACTCAACTTGAGAAGATTTCTATTGATGGTGGTGTGTATTTCCAACTATTAGAAATCACCTATGAGTCATTCAGTACTTGCTCGAACGAATAACCACTTGTCTATACTAGCTTGCCAAGCTCATGGTACATCGGGCAAACCCACTGGAACTCCAATTCCAATATATGACATGTGCTAGTCTTCGAGGTTATAAGAATTCGACCGAATTCAAAACCAACGACTAGGAATATTTACTTTAAGAATATTTTATAATATTAATACTATCCCAATTTCGGACCACCCAGTGTCCAGTATTATGACATGACTATTCTAAGGTCGATATCATTCTCAGCATATTTATATATCAATCTAATATGCATATGATATTACCATTAACAAAGTTGAAGTGAAAATGTAGTAATTTTATTAATAAATAATAAAATGTAATGTACAATATATTATTCGGATTGGTACTTCAAACACCAACTCCAACGAACTCCCACTTGCTTAATGCCAATCCGAATGATACCGAAGACCCATCTCCTCCACATGTTTATCGAATAACTTAAAAGGGAAGGACTTAGTAAGTGGGTCTGCTATGTTGTCTTGTCCTTGAATCTTCAAGACCACTATGTCTTTTCATTCATTGATTTCTCTAACCACACGATATTTCCTTTCCACGTGTTTAGACTTGGAATGCGCTCTCTGCTCCTTATCATGTGCTATGGCTCCTTTATTATCACAGTATAGTGGGATCGAATCCGCAATACTTGGTACAATATCAAGTTCTGTGATAAAATTTCTAATACAAACAGCTTCTTTAGAAAATTCTGAAGCCGCTATAAATTTCACCTCAATAGTGGAATCAACTGTTAAGACTTGGTTTGAACATCTCCAACTAACTGCACCGCCATTAGGTAAATATGTATCCGGATGCAGACATTCTATCATCTAAATCTCCACAAAAATCAGAGTTTATATAACCTTTAACTTGTAGCTCATCTTCTCCATATATGAGAAATTTATCCTTAGTACCCTTAAGATATTTCAGGATATGTTTCACGACTGTACAATGATCATTTCCCGGATTAGAATGATATCAGCTAGTCACACTAATGTGGAAACTGATGTCAGGTCTTGTACATAGCATAACATATATAATGCTTCCAATACAAGAAGCATATGGAAAGTTAGACAATTTAACTCTATCTTCATCAGTCTGAGGTGCCATTTTCTTTGAAAAATATGTTTCATATCGAAAAGGTATATTTACTGCCTTGCAGTTGGTAAAACCGTACCTTTCTAACATTTTATCTCTGTACGTGGATTGCGACAACCCTGTAAGCTTCCTTACTCTATCCCGGTAGAGCCGTATACCCAGTATATATGAAGCTTCACCCATATCTTTCATGCAGAAGTTCTTGCAAAGGTAGGCAATGTTCCAAGTTTGCATCAATCCTATATCATTTCCAACGATAATGATATTGTCTACATACAATACAAGGAATAATATCATGCTCTCACTAAATTTCTTATAAACACTTGGTTATTCATCGTTCTTGATGAATCCTGATAATCTAATTATCTCATCAAAACAATGATTTCAGCTCCGGGATGCCTATTTAAGTCCATAAATAGACTTCTTGAGCTTACAAACCAAGTTTGAAGTCTCACTGGATACGAAACCCTCTAGTTGTTTCATATAGATAGCCTCCTCGAGGAATCCATTTAGGAAATAGGTTTTCAAATCCATCTGTCATATCTCATAGTCATGATATGCAGCAATGGCTAAAAGAATCTTAATGGATTTTAGCATGGCTACTGTTGAAAAAGTTTCCTCATAATTAATCCCAAGATATTGAGTGTAACCTTTCGATTCCAGTCCAGCCTTAAAGATTTCCATATTCCCATCAGACACTCACTTCCTTTTATAAACCCATTTACAACAAATAGATTTAAATTTTTCAGGAAGTTCAACCAAGTCCCAGACTTAATTGTCATGCATAGAATCTATCTCGGATTTCATGGCTTTCTGCCATTTTCCCGAATCGATATCCAATATCGCATGTTTATACGTAGTCAGATTCCCCTCCTTCAAGAAGAGAACATCAAGGCTCGCGTCAAATGTTAAAAACAATCTCCATGGAGGATTTAATATTCTATTTGATCTACGTAGACCTGTGTCATAGATCCTTCACCTTGTTGGATCTATGGTTCCATCCCAGGTTCCTCAATGTTAGGATCAAACTCATCGAGATCAATCTTTCTACAATTCCCATTTTCTCTCAAAAATTCATTTTTAAGAAAAGTGGTAAAGCGAGCAACAAATATATTTCGTTGCTCAGAATCGTAGAATTGATATCCCAAAGAATTTTTAGGATATATGATTACGTCCAAAAAATACTTGCGGCTATCGCAGTATAGTTAGGGTGTCGATTCCTCAAAGAGATAGTTACAAAGAACTGATTTACTTAAACAAAATATTAGCAGTAATTTAATGAAAAGATATTGATTGAATTGGTAATTAAAGTAATGATTAATAAAAATAATTAAAAGATATCAATAGAGAGAGGCAACAAAGCATCGGGAATCCCTAATGTATAAAATTCTTATATTCAGTTATTGATTCCTATTATTACTCAATTGAAGGTTTCACATCCCAAGCCAACAATCAAAAGATATTCAATTCTACGCATATTAAATTCTAAAGTAATTGATGATTTATCTTCTCTATGTTAACAGCACAAAAAGTTATCATTACGACCTATCTAACATCGAAAATATACCCTCAGGCAATACTGTAGCAGAAGACCAACTCATAAAACAACTTAACCAGTCACAACTGGGTTCCCCAATCACACATAGAAGAAGCATAACTGGATCTATATACAAGTTGGTAAAACACAGTTTTTGGATTCATAAATCGAAAGATAATAAAGAATAATAACAATTGTATTAAACATTAAAAAGTTATTAGGAATCAACAACATGAACATAAAAACTTAAATACAAGAGTTCATCCTTAGCTTTGCCTAGGAGATTAGTTCTCCATGTAGAAGAGAGATATAGCTTGAAGAGATTGCAGCAGTATCATGTCTGGCACAAAGTTTCTTCATTCTTCAATCTCAAATATTTGTTTGTGGCTATTTGTTGTATGTTTCTTCTCCTTTTCTCTCCTTTAGGATTTTGGACGAGCTTGGGTTTATATAAAGAAGTTTTGGAGGCCTTATTTGCGTAAAAACGAACTAAACAAAAAACCCTAGAATACGCTTCCAAAACTGATCGTTTGCTCATCTCTCATCTTCTCATCTCCTATTGGAACCAGTTCCTCAAGTGACCCTCGATGTCCTCATACCTTCTCTTGGAGGCTTCCTCATATTCTCCTCTTTTGATGTGGTATCTCCTCCCACATGAGGCTTTAAGCCATTGCTCCTCATAATGCCCCAGATCGTTCTCCCCAAAGTAGAGGCTATTACTGGATGATTCGAGCGTTCGTCCATCATCACATCTCCCATGAACCTCTTCTGATGGTGCTTCGCTGGCCATGACCACCGACCTCACTCTCTGTGGTTTTCTTTTACCTATCTCTCACTCATTCTCTCCACCCACTTGTCTTTTTCCACTGGTAATTTCTTCCTTCCTATAACTAGGCCCCGCATGAGCATGTTTTCCTGATTTCTTCTCTAACTTCTCTAGATTTTCCCTCACTGACTTCATAAAGGCTTTGGTAGCCTCCATATCCTCACTGACTTTCTCTCTTTCTACCTGTAGGTTCTCCTTTATCTTTTCCATCCACTCCACCACTGAGAACTCTAGAGCTCTATGATTCCCATATCATGCCATCATCTTAGTGTGTTGTGTTACTTTTTGTACTTTTCCCTACAGATGACATTAACTATTGTTTGTTGTTTTTCGTTCCAAAGGCAAAATAGGAAATTAACCCCTCGAACAAAGCTCCCCCAACAGTGAATTTATTTGGTTAGTTGGGAACCAAAGCAAACTTAGCAAGTAGACAAATAAATCACAAACTTTACGTAGTTCGGCGGAGAGTGGCTCCAACTTACGTCCACGAGAGAAAATTAATGTATTTTATTACTACTCGGGGTCAAGACCGACCCAAGCTACAATGGGGAAATGAACTCACGAAGTGGTAATATACCTTGGGTCTTCCACAAATGCAGTACAATTCCTGTAGTTTTCTTTTCACTCTTCTTTTGGAAGTTTAACGGCATAGTAGGCTTATCGTGGCTCACCCAAAGGGAACAAAGACTCCTCCTACCATGAAAGTATTCTTTGTACTCCACTCCTCCGATAAATCATTCAAGCTCCCCACTAATTCCTGATCATTAGTGGACTTCCTGTAAAATTTTGATTTTTTCCTACACATGCTCTTGCTTCTCCTCATTCCTCCTCAAGGCTGCATTCTGACGTAGAAACCTTTTTTTTTGAGTTCAAGAGAATATTTCAAGAAATTTTTTGTGCTCCACTCTATGTCACTGGTTTCATGGCCTGACCACTGGAGGGGCCACAAATCTCGGTTGTCTCTTTTGGAAAGAAAATGAATGAGACGTCTTGGTTCTTGTAGGAAACCAATTCTTGGTTGTGTGCTCCTTCCTAGGGCTTCGTCGTGATTTATCTTCATGCACTAAATACTTCTAAGTAACCCAAATCTTGTTTCATCTGCCTCATACTGGAATTCATAAAAATTTGAAAATTTATCATAATTCTCTCCACACTGGATGGTGAATATGGTAATGTGCTCCAACGAGATTGGCCATCCTCTCCAAAAAATACTGAGAAATATGGAATCTTGTATCCTCTAGGATATGGGTTTTCTCTGTCAACTGTATCAGGATACGACTTGTGAAATTCTGGACGGCCGATTTATCTCTGCCCTGGTCTATAGAGTTCATACACTACCTCTCTTGTTGTTTCTGCATCCACGTGTTAGGGAAAGTGTGTTGGATGAGGGTTTCATCTGTTGAACAGTGGAGGATTTCCCTCGTGCCCACTCCTGCATGTACTCTTTCCTTATAATTTGCATGATAGTTGTTTGGATTCCTGGCTCCAAAGAGCTGTTGAGCAGCAATAGGGGCCATGGGCATACTATTGCCAAAATAGCAGCCAATGGTAGTAGAAATCCTACTGAAACCCCCGACTTCTTCTCTTATATGATACGATTGGTATATGTCTTCCATCAGAGGAGAATGGGGTTGAGGATTCAAAATATGAGGACAAAGCAAACCATTTATCTCAAGTGATCCTCTAGAAGACTACCCATGAGCTCCTCATGTCTAAATGTTCTGGAAACTGCTTCCAGTCATTCATTCTTAGAGTTGGAGGCCTGTCCATACATATGATGTTCCATCCTCTCTAGAGTCTGCAAGATTTTTCATGACTCCATGTTATTGCATCTTGGCTCTTCATCCTCCTGGCTATGATATTTGCAAAATTAATTAAATCAGTGCTTAAATTAGTTCGTGACTGTGTACCACCTGAGGCTCCAACAATAGGTCATGTTGGAGTTTGATTTTTCTGATTGTGAATTGCAAGATGAGATAGGTTCCTCTCAATCTACTATACTAGGTATGGAACGTTCCGTTCTTGCCCTCCTATTGTAGGCGCATCTTCCCCATCTTGAGATATGGCAATGTTTTTCCAAAAATTACTTATTATCTTTGGTGGCATTCTACTAGTGCGTCCCACTGGGCATGCTAAAAATACAATTGGCTCTAAAAATCGGTGTTGCTGGGCTTGCCAAAGGAGCGAGTCTTCAAAGTTAAAATCTGACTTCTAAAAACAAACGTTGCAAAATGGGTTCCATAAAGTCCGAAAGGCATGAACAATTTAGATTCTAACATGATGCTGTAAAATAAATGAATGTTGAATTGGACTTATAAAAAAAGTACTTAAAGTACTGGAATTGTGAGTACAAAAGATTACTGGAATTAAAAAAAAAAAAATTAAGACTACTAGAGACGAAGGAATTCTAAAATGACTATGATTACTGGAAAAGAGTTTAAGAAGACGAAATGCAGAATTATTGTTGCAGGTGGATGCATTTGTGTTTGCCTTTTGAGTTATGTTGATTGTTGCCCCATTTATCGTTCCTTTTCTTTGTCATTAATAACCCATGCCACCAACTACTCAACCCATGTTCCCGCAACCACTCCACTAGCGCATAATGGAGGAGAAGTACTTGCAATGGAAGAATTTCAACACACGTTCTATTTTTGGAGCAAACGATAATGCTTATCTTGTTCCGCTTGGGCTTGGGCCAAACTCCCTCTATTAATTGGGCTGGATCTAAAATATTTTGGATATAAACAACTAGGTGCCTATTATTTTGTGATACCCTAAATTTCTCAATCAAGATTGTTCTAGGAACTTTAGACTTCCCAAATATAAATCATGTCATATCTCAAATTCTCTGATATGTTTTATTTAACCAAATAGATCAAGTTTAGGATAACAAGTCTATCTTGTTGATACCTAATTGATCTAGAAAGCTAATGACCAATTAAAGAACAAAAGCTTAATAGATAATGATGAAATTAAATGACCAACTACCGCAAAAGACTCCAAAATAATCAATAGATTGGAACAAATATTAACACTACTGATTATTATTATTCCTCCACGTGTCACACTCAAATAGCTTTTTCTTATCTTCACATATGAATTAACATTTGAGCCAGCATACGTATCATGCAACAACACCATGAGCCCAAAGCCACGCACGAGCCCAAAGCCACGCACATAGCATAAGAGGACTCTTGGAAGTCAAATATATTTTTTTATGATATATTTGAGAGTGTATTAAGTAAAAATCAAATTTTTAAATTTATCATATCAGTATATATATTAAACGAAAATTCAAGATAACACGATAATTAAAGGTGAGGCCACCAGCTCACAATACTAAAACAAGTATTCAAAATCCCAGTTAGCAATTGTTATAAAAATTACGTGATTAAGCATTTACAGCAATACCAAATTAGCAATTGGCCAAAAGCACAGATCAAATCAAGTCCAACCACAAGTTTTTTTTCTATTAATTGGGTTGGACTATAAACATCTTTTGACGCTATTTGTCTTATTCGAAATCAATGTCTCATTAAACTCAATAAAATATAATTTCATATACCACGGGTTCTTTATCGATGCTATTGCCCATTGGGTTCCATCTAACGGGGTTGCTTGGATACGAATAAATCTAATTAAATATAATTATTACATGATCTATAAGAGTGATCATTTAATAATCGTGTCAACGGTTACAAACCCGAAACCATTTATTTCGTCTTCAATGTTAGTGATTTGAGCTTTTGATCAACGACATATTAAATGATAATTTATATCTAAGCTGATGTAAAATCAAACAAAAAATTCCAGAAAATTTCATAGCAAGGATGCAATGAAAATGGCAATATTACTACCAAAAGTTCATATGATATCACTTGTATCACAGGAAGCAATTTCCTATCATTGGGATCAGAAACTATATAATTACAGGAACTAATTCCTAATAATATATTAACATTGCCATTAACAGCCTCTCCTATGTGCTGTACCATAATCTTCAAAGTCATCTTCTTCTCTATCTCCATGTAAATAAACCCATAACTTTGTATCTCCATTGTACTTCACACAAGGATCATTTTCATAGTGCAAACGATCAAGGCCACGACTAGCAACTTGGTTAAGTTGTTCATCAGAGACATCTTCGATAATATACTGTGAGTCGCGCATAAGAGTACAAATGTCTGTCCTGGTACCCATATTTTCAGGCAACCTGGCGGCTGCATCCCTCACAAGACAGAGCACAGTGACATGAGGTGGCCGATGAGCTTTAAGCATATAATGGTCTCTGACTTTTGATGATGGCTTGCCACTGCTCCTCCTCATAGGAGCAACTGTGGATTTTCTACCATCCACTGCTGTATATGAAAAAGCCCTTTCTGGAACTGAATACCTGAGAGCTTCCTCTTTATGAAAATAAGCCCTTAGTTCTGCAGAGCATGGGCTAATGGTGGCAGTACACTTCCGAGGCCTTGCACTTTTCAACCTTTGCTCCAAATGTGCAGGTTTTTGCATTGAGTTCATAGGTGGTGCAGGAAGGCTTTTAATTTGCTGAAATGTCTCTCGAACACTTCTCAGCCAATAAGAAAAAGAATCAACTAATTTTGCGAGCATTCTGCGCGGGAGACCCCATGTTTCAGCAGATACCTCTTCCTTGATGGCTTCATCTGGCTTAAAGGAAAATGGACCAATCCAGGACCAAGTCTTTCTCGATTTCAAATATGATGCAAGTGCCTGCCAACCCTTAGCACCTGAAGGCACTAGCTTAGAAGAAAATATGTTCAAAGCTCCCCTCACTAAATCCTCAAGTGGTTCCTGTACTTCAAGAATACAAGGATCCATCGGATTTCTTTTCACACGATCAAGAATTTCCTGTAAGGTGAGAGAAGGAAACTCCATTTTCTCTGTTTGTGCAATATTAATATCGTCGTTCCCAAGATACTTGCCAATTGAGAAAATATCTTCTTCTACATCTCTTACCATAGCTGTGCGGATGGCAGAAAGAAAATGTATAACGGAGAATGAGAATTCCTCATGAACATTGTGGCTTATCAGGGAGGATTGCAGCTTCTTTAATTGTTTTGTTTCTGGCTCTGCATTATCCTTAGATCCTCTTTTTGACAAGAATGAATTTCCATTTAACCCATATGAAGGGCTAGCATCGGTTTTGCCTTTCTTCCAACCATGTTTCTTCAAAGAAGAAATAGGTGGTTCATCAAGGACCTTTCTAGAATCAAAGTGATCGTGATCAGAATCATCTAGCCCGGACACGAATGGTACACCTGTCTTCTTCTTCTCCTTTTTCACTCTTCCATTTTTGAACGATGGCATCATTGACATGCCTAATGGATCACAACCAAATTTCAGACGAGCTTTAACATGTTGCTGTCCTTTCTTCAGTAAATTATCCTCCTCACAAAAATCAACATTCTCGTACTTTATTGGACACAAAGAGGGTGCATTCCCAATTTTTTTCTTCTTGTGTAACCTATCATCAATTTCCTCTTTATCAACCAAAGATACCTTCTCAAAAAGCTTGGTCTTGTAACCAGCCACTTCAGAATGGTTACTGTAGGTAATTGTATCATTCAATTGATCTATTAACACCAAACTTCTTGGCATCTGATTAGCATTGAAGTGTAATCTATTCTTAGGTAACCCCAAACTCTCATTGGCCAGTTCCATCAAAGCAAGTGCTGCATCAATGCAAGTTGATAGTTCCACACCATCTGCCCATTTTACTCGACCAGATCTTGCACCATAACCAACCTCAAACTTATTGCCTTGCACTATCTGATCGAGATAAGAAGGATCGCTCTCAATACGACCTGACTGGTTGTGAGTTGTTTTGCGCTTATTCTTTCTAGAATGATAATCAGTCGATAAATTTTCCATTTGTGAAATGTTTGTCCCCACATTCTTTACTTTCCCAATTGAAATTGGTTCTCCATGTTTCTTGGGTTTCAATATTGCAGGCCTACGTTGAGAGGAGAGATTTGAAATGGACTCACTGTTGACACTAACGGATTCAGGTAAACTTGGAACTCTAGCAGCACTTTTCATCATCTACCAAAGCAAATATCCAAACTTGACAGTTGAGATTAGAAAAACATTAAAAATGATGCCAAATTACTGAGGAAATGAAGCAAAAGAATCCAAAATATTGAATCAAGGGTTTCTCTATCTATAACATGACCAGTAAACAAAAAACTCTGCATCGCCTAACAGGTTAATAATAATAATAAGAAAACATGGAAAACTAAACACAATGTGACAGTTGATTCTTGCAAAAACAAAATACAATGATCATAGTATCTTAATTTCAAATTATCTACGACAACAAACTGAAGAAAAATTTATTCTTGCATCCCATAACAAAAAGTTAACCTTAAGAAGCATAGAGCATCCCTGAAATGATCATAAAAGCACAACAAATAAAATGAGATGATAAAAGCACAACAAATAAAATGAGATCATAAAAGCACAGCAAATAAAATGATCACAACCCTTTTGATTCAATGAATAGAACAGGCAATCATAGACGGTGGAATCAAATATTTTGATTTTGCATTGCATGTACTACAAAGTAAAAAATAAAACATCATTTTTTTGCATTAAGTGACTCTTCATATATAACAAACGGCCCCCATAACGTTAAAATCAACAACCCATTTAGCATGTTTATAAATATTAACTTCACAAAAACATAAAGAGTTTTAAGGGTGAGTAACTAAGCAAGCCAAGTAGTTTACCTTTGGGCAATTTTCTCGGGAAACAAACAGAAACAGAGAGCATTGATCGTTTAGAACCCTAGAGATAGAGGAGAGGGTGAGAATCAGAGCAGGGAAAGGCAAGCGACTGAAAGGGGGAGAAGTTTTTTATATCACGTCACCAAGAAAGAAGAAGAAAGCTCTAAATGATGGATGAATGTGAGCCGTTGGATGAAAGAGTGTGTTAATCTAGTAGTGAAAAGACTGAAATGTACATATTAGATCAGGGGCCCATTTGGAAATTTGTAATTGCATTTGATTTGCTGAGATTTATTTCCGGCACTAGTAGAAAAAAATTTGGAAAACATTAATGACAGATCAAAGTGTAGCTTACATAATTTGCAAAATTTATCACACACATATAAGGACAGACCAATCTTAATCCACTCTCAATTGTAGATTCGAAATGAAAAATCATCATGAATCATATATTGATTTTTGATAATGTATAAAAAAAAAAATCATAAATCATAAATCCTAAATCCTAAATTCTAATTTAATATTTTATTCTTGATAAAAATCGACCGAATCCCACCAAAATTTTAATTAGGATAAGATTATCCTAAATCTCATACCCAACAATACAAGATCTCAAATCTTTATTGAGATTCGAGATTTTCTATCATCTCTAGTGTGCACGTATAACCAATTTAAAGGCCGGCCATGATGATTTTCGAGATTCAATGCCTTTTTTATGTTTTGAAGTTTTTGTCTATGGCAAAATAATATAATTAAAAATTATTGTGTAAGGTTTTGGAGTTAGCGTAGAAGCATTCATGTGACTGAAATTTAAAATTTCTTACAATAAGGATCGTGATTATGTCGTTATTGATGTAAATAAATTACGCTAATAAATTAATCTCAATTAATTTAAACAAACATACAACTTATATTTATTTATCAACATAAATAAATTCAGTAATAAGAAAACATACTTGAATGTATTTTTTTCTTGAGCCATTCTTGAATTTCCTTCTTCAAATTTTTATTATAATAGTGCACTAAGCGTTGCACCTCTAGTTGGCACACTAAATCTCTTCTACGAACAAATCGCTCCCACTTTGTGAACAAAGAAAATAAATCGCACTACTATAATTTTTTATTATAGTAGTGCACCAAAGTGTAGCTTACATAATATGCAAAATTTATCACACACATATATAGGGACATGCAAATCTCAGTCCACTCCCAATTGTAGATTCGAAATGAAAAATCGTCATGAATCATATATTGATTTTTGATTCCGTATAAAAAAAATCCTAAATTATAATTTAATATTTTATTGAGGATAAAAGATCGCCCGAATCCCACCAAAATTTTAATTAGGATAAAAATTATCCTGAATCTCATACCCAATAATGCATGACCTAAAATCTTTATTGAGATTCGAGATTTTCTATCATCTCTAATGTGGACGTATAACCAATTTAAGGCCTAGACAATTAAGGGTATATTTCATAGAAAGGACGTCCATGATATTTTTGTTAGTGTCTCCAAGACATGCCCAAGATCTCTAAACATGATTTGTGTGTGAATTATCAAGTAAAGTTGCGGAAAAAACTTACATTGATCGGTTGAGAAATTTCCAAAATTTCCTTGGATGATGAAGCTCCAAGCTTTGTTGAGTTGTTCCAACTCTTGGGTGAGTTTCCCTATCACCTTGATTCAACTCTCCAAGTGCTAGCTTGATCAAATTTTGAAACAAAATTTTGCCCTCCAAGGTAGAGAGAAAATCGGCAATTTGAGAGAATAAAGAAGAGAGTGAATAGTGCCAAGACTTTTGGTTGTTGTGTGTTTTAAAGTCCAACCATTAATATTACCAACTACTTCCATCACACTTTTGAGAAGTTGATGTAAGTCAAGTGGGTCCCACCACTTTTAAATTCCAAATTTAAGTTGGCTCACATAACTAGACTTTGGCCCGGGTTCGTTTAATCCGATTAAATGAATTTTCCGTCGCTTGATAATTAAATTCAATTTAATTAAATAATTATGCATCGCAAAATTATTCTGATAGTCGCTTACGAATTAATTCCAAATTAATTCGTTCGCTCGAATTAAAATCCAATTTTAACTTTGTATTGAAATCCAATTTCAATTAATATATCCAATATATTATTTTAGCCCAAATAAATAAATCAAATAGAAAAATCCAATTTAACTATTAAATTTATTTTATCGATTAATTCCAAATTAATCGCGTTCTCTCTTCTAGACTAATTTAATCCCAGATAAATTATTGCCGCAGTTAATCCCATATTAATTTTATCTCTCATAATTAATCACAAATTAATTCTATCCGAGTCAAATGTCATTGGTGAATCTTTGGGAAGTGACCCAAGAGATTCATGGATATATTGGCAGTAAATACGGTCATCGGACCATCCGAACACGTGCGTACCCCATACCACGTTCTCACCGATTTACAAGACATGGTTGGCTTCTAATAAAGTACCGTGCCTACCCAATTCTCCAGAAATATCCACCGAGGAATATTATTTGTATCAGGCGTAGTAATACAATGTAATTATGTAATATGATCCAGTATCGGATGTCACATGCTAGGCCTAGGGCTGGCTTTGTGTCTGCCCCGTACGAAGCATATATCGGATCCCGTGTAACTAGTCTCTGTAATCGGATAGTCATGACCTAGTCATACTATCCCGATAGCTGCAGCATTTAAGAGTACTAGTACCGTATCCTGCGTGACCACCATCTCTATATGACTGAAGTGATACTCTCATCTTAACATCACATCCAATACACTACGATTCTCAGTAAACCCAGCAGAGGCGTACACAGAACCTGTTAAAGCTCCAGACGACCAATACCAAAGCAAACTGATTGTCGCAAGTAATAGCGATGCAAGTCTCAGGTTAAAGATCACATACAGTTGGACAATTATGACCCATAGCGTCACTATTTGTAAAAGACATTGTCGTTTTTGTACAAATTAACTATGTGACAATGGAAATTGTAATTTATCATTTTGTAATTTGATTACTTTAATATATAAATGATAAAAGTCCTTATGATTAGTTCCGGATTATAAGATATGAGACAGTATCAATCCATAACGGTTTAATCATTAAATATCCCTAGTCGTAGTATTATCGAGACTGGACATCGATAATGCGGAATAAACTAGTATTGCACTTGTGCGTGTTATGGAAGCGTAACAACATAGTTCTCATATATTTAAGTATTGGATACTTATGCAAGTGTGATAGGAGGTTGTGTTTACCGATGGTACGAAAACAGCTTCGCTCTGGATAGACCCCGCGGAATCCCATTGGTAGTATGACTATGTGTCTATGGGAATCCGCATCAGGGTAGGTGTATTTGGTCTTAACCTGAGACTTGCATCGCTAGTACTTGCGACAATCAATACTCTTTTGTTTTGGTCGTCCAGGACTTTAACAGGTTCTGTGTACGCCTCTTCTGGGTTTATTGAGAATCGTAGTGTATTGGGTGTGATGTCAAGACGGAAGTATCACTTCAGTCATATGGAGATGATGATCACGCAGGGATACAAAACTGGTACTCTAATTGATTGCAACCATCGGGATAATATGACAAGGTCATGATTATCCGATTAAAGAGACTAGTTGCTTGTGATCCGATATATACTTCGTACGGGGCAGACACTATTCCAGCCCCAGGCCTTGCATGTGACATCCGATAGTAGATCGCAATACGCAATACTACGTATACTACGCCTGACATAGATTATATATATTCCTTTAAGAATATTTCTGGAGAATTGGGTAGGCACGGTGTTTTGCTAGAAGCCAACCATGTCTCGTAAATCGATAAAAACGTAGTACTAGGTACGTATGTGTTCGGATAGTCCGACGACCGGATTTACTGCCAACATATCAAGGGATCTCATGGGTCGCTTCCCGAAGATTCACCGATGACGTATGATTCGAACATAATTAATCTAGGATTAATTACGGAGATATTTTATCTAGGATAAAATACTATTTGAAGTGAGAGAATGATTAATTTAGAATTAATCGATAAAATAATATATTTGATATATTAAATGAAATTAGATTTCATAACGGAATTAAAATTAGATTTTAATTCGGGCGAACGAATTAATTTAGAATAAATTCGCGAGCGACGTGAATAGTAATTTTGCTAGGCATAATTATTTAATTAAATTTGATTTAATTACGTCGCAACGGAAAATTCATTAATTCGGAATTAACGAACCCGAGCCTGAGATGTGTTGCGGGCCCACTCGAATTTTGAATCAAGTGGGGCCAACGTGTCACATCACTTGTCACTTTAGTTAACTTTAAGGTGATGGGTTTTGGTGGGTTGTTGAAGATTGCTTGTACTTCACACAAGTGAAAAGTTGATAGACAATATACCAACTTTGGTATATCTTTCATTTTGATTTTTGAAATCAATACAAGTCAACACAATTTTCACCTCCCTCTCTCCCATTCTCGGCATTGTGCCATTTTCTTCTCCATTTCTTACCAAAGCCGAGAGCTTCAAGAACCACAAGGAAAATTTTGTTTCAAAATTTTCAAGTGCTAGCACACAAAGAATCATATCTAGGTGATAGGGAAACTATTCCCAAGAGCTTGGAATCAACCTCAAAGCTTGGAGCTTGGATTTCAATTTCAAAGAGGAGCTTGGAGGAACTTCTCAAAGGCAAAAGTTTTTGTATTCAACGCATCCTAAATCTATTCGTTGTAAGTATATTTTCGCTATACTTCCTCTTGTATTCACATTATTTCATTGCTTAAATTGATCTTGGGACACTTTAGAAACCAATAATGGTATCAGAGCCTATTTGAGCATGAAATATGATTAGGGTTTATATACTAAAATTTGGGTAAATTTGATTTGAGCATGTTTTAATCAAATTGTTTGTTTGAGTATGCTTGAATGTTGATAACTTGGAGTTATGCATGATAAATTTGAAGAAAAATTAATTGGATTAATTTTCCCCATTTTTTGTGCCTTGGCCGAATGTATATGTTCCCCAAAGTCATGGTATTTTTTGTTTTTTGATCATTGGATGAGTTTAAAGACATATATATATTGATTTGAGATTCAATCGGATTGAAATCGGAATCGGATATAAAATCCCTACAAATGCCGTGAGCTTTATAGCATGGAATGAGATGATTTTTGTTTCAATAATGTTGGACATGTATTCATGATGAAGATGCATGATTAATCAATTAAATTGATGTTTTAGAAATATTAATTTAGATAATTAATTAGTGCAATACACTTTAATTAATTAAATTATGAAATTTGGAATTTTAGATTTTGATTAATGGGCTTAATTTAGAATTGGGCTTATAATGTTGTATTTGGGCCTAATGGGCTTGGTTGAGCCAAGTTGGTTTAGGACAATTGGATTGGATCCAAATTAGGCCTAAACCATTCCATTAAGTCCAAATATAACAAATGGGCCTTTTATGTTTTATTGGGCCTAATGGGCCGAAATTGGTTTCTTGGCAAATATGGTGATTCCTTAATTGGGCTTTGGTATTTGGGTTTGACCCATATTGACCAAAGTCCATGCCTTAAGAAATTAATTGAAAGCCCATTGGACTTTAATTAAATGACATTGGATGTTAATTGGGCTTTGAGACCCATTTAGATTAGATTTGAAATCTAAGTCGTAAAGGCGCATTTAAAAGTGTAATTATTTAATTTGGAATTAAATATAGAATTAGTATTGAATACAAATTAAATTAGATTTAAATTGTAGTTCGATATAATTCAAGAATTCGTACTTTGAGTACTTATTCTTAAACGAGTTGGACTCGCACAAATCAAATCGTTGTTTGAACATTGGATGATCACTTTATTCAAAGATTAATTAATTGTATTAGATTGATTGAATAACATGCTTTGTGTGAATACATGGATATGTTGAATGAATAATGTATATCAGATGGATATTAGAAGGGAAATGGCAATTTTGGAAATTGTTGTAAATTTAGAATTTATTAAATTGGACTTGCGTGTCCAGCCTTATCTCTCGATTCTTTGTAATTCTCTTCTCACCTAATTCCCCTCAATGTTAATGAGGTTTCTTTAATTGTATTATGTAATTGGGTAGAAGTCAGAATAGTGCTAGCCGGGGAGAGGAAAATGAGTGATTTATTCTAGGAACAATCTGTGAGATATCCATCCGCATATCATTATTAATTTATTTTCGCGACTTATTATGTTTTTAGAATGCATGTTTAAGGGTGTATGATGAGACCTAACAAAGATAATAAATTGGTTGCCAATTTACGCGAAAAAACCTCAATAAATATTAAGCGTTTTCCTTCCATTGAGTGATTCATTCTCAAGATCCAAGATTGGCACTAGTTTTTTGGCCAAAGTCAAGACCTTTGTCCATCGTGGATGTGTTTGAATCATGAAGGCTTTGTTCCATATCGTATGTCTTGTCTAAGTTGTGATTTGTTGGCCAAAGTCAAGATCACTTCTTTTCCATCGACATCGATTACGAAGCTTTCCAAAGTCAATGGGTTCTGCTTAACTGGAATCATTAAGCTTGTTGTGCCAAAGCCAAGGCTTAGTTGATTCAGAGGAAAAAGGTTAGGAAAATATATTGGATATATTGGCATATATATTTTATTTATGTTTCGGACTTGGAGGTCCACCTACCGGATCTAGGAATTGGATGAGATCCAATTGATCTTAGAGATCTACCTAGTTAAATATCATACAGCTTGTTGGCCAAAGTCAAGGTTGTATGTTATTTAACGGGATCCTAGCCCACTAGGAAATTAGGTTTCCCGAGTACTCAACAGAAGGTTATAGGCTCGCCGAAAAATAGTGGGAGGCTAGTATTGAATTTGCAATTTCGTTCAAATACTTGGCTTTACGCGCTTTCAAATTATTTCGTCAATGATATTTATTAGTTAGACTAATATTTCATTTTTTTTTCTTGTAACAGTTAGACTGTACCCATACATCGTTAATTGAATAGTTTGACTATTGAAATTAAGATGACAGGAAAGTTAAGCATTAGAAGTATTATCATGGGCGACAATGTCTTTAATGGCACAAACTTTCAAGATTGGGACATGAATCTCAGGATTGTTCTGGGATCCGAGAAGTTTCTCTACACTATAGAGAGACCTCTTGGGCCTAAGCGCCGACCTGATCAGTTGCTTGCGCTAGAGCTTTGGAAGACTCATAGTGATGACAACTCGACTGCTCAATCGGTAATGCTTGCAGCTATGACTCTGCAATTCCGTCGTCAGAACAAGGGATTGGATCCTTATGAGATGATGGCGAAGTTGCATGATCTTCACCGATCTAATCTTAAATCGCAAAGATATGAGTTGCAGAAGAAGCTCTTCCGCGCTCGCATATCCGAGGGTATGTCTGTTGAGCACAATATGTCACAGATGATTGCTGACATTGAGCAGCTGGGACAGATGGGCATTGTCTTCGAGGCTGAGACTTCAGTAGATTTGATCTTACAGTCTCTCCCCGACACTTGGAGTAGGTTCATCATGAACTACAATATGATGAACCAATAAAAAACTCTTGGAGAGTTGATGTCCACACTGCGCGAAGCAGAAAAAGAGCTCCTAAAGGGCAAGAAGCGTGAGGCGCACTTTGCTTCAGCATCTCAGACTCTGAGGTTTTGGTCCAAGGAGAATGGAGGTGTAAAGAAGAAGAAGAAGAAGAAGAAGAAGAAGAAGAAGAAAGGCAATGCCAAATCGTCAAAACCTTCGGGGAAGGGTATGGACAAATCCCAAGATGTATGTCTGCAGTGCGGCAAGTGGGGTCACTGGAAGCGTGACTGCCGCGAGTACAAGGCACACATGAAGGAAATCAAAGTGGGCAAGGCATCGGCTTCAGGTATGTTTGTTATAGAAATAAACATGTCTACTACTAGTTTTAAAAATTGGATTTTGATTATGGTTGTGGTACTCATATATGTACTGATTTGCAGGATCTGCAGATTAGGAAGAGACTGGCCTCATGAGAGATTGACCTCCGCGTTGGAAATGGGACATGAGTCACCGTTTTGGCCGTTGACACTTTTGTTTTGGAACTGCCCTCGGGGCATGTACTTAAACTTATGGACTGTTATTATGTACATAGTTTGATTAGGAATATTATTTATGTATCTGTGTTAGCCCAATGTGGGTATACTTTTGTATTTAGAAACTCTGGGTGTTTTATGTATAAAAATGATATGGAAATTTGCACTGCTGATGTAAATAATGGTCTTTATATTTTTAATATAAATCAATCTCAAACATATAATGTAACAAACAAAAGGCTTAAACTAAGTAACAAAGATGAAACTTACATGTGGCATTGTTGTCTGAGACACATAAACAAGACACGTATATCCACACTTTTGAAGAGTGGGTACTTAGACGGATTTGATCCAAATTCATATGACGTATGCGAATCTTATTTATTAGGCAAGATGCATAAATCACCTTTTAGCGGAAAGGGTGCACGTGCCACCGAACTGTTAGCCCTCGTTCATAGTGACGTATGTGGGCCCATGTCTAGCCAGGCTAGAGGTGGATATGAATACTTCGTAACCTTTACGGATGATGCATCGCGTTATGGTTATGTGTATCTTATGAGACACAAGTCGGAAACCTTTGAGAAATTCAAGAAGTTTCGACACGAAGTAGAAAAACAGACCGGCAAAAGTATTAAGACATTACGGTCGAACCGTGGTGGCAAATACTTAAGCAATGAGTTTCTTGATTACTTGAAAGAATATGATATTCTTTCACAGTGGACTCCTCCCAGAACACCGCAATTAAACGGTGTGTCCGAACGGAGAAACCAAACTTTGTTAGACATGGTAAGGTCTATGATGAGTCGCACAGAGCTACCTATTTCCTTATGGGGATATGCATTGAACAGTGCAATACTTATTTTGAATAAGGTTCCGCCAAAGTCTGTTCAACAGACTTCGTATGAAATATGGACATGAAAGAAACCGGGTTTCTCATTCCTGAAGATTTGAGGTTGCTGGGCATACGTCAAACGTTTGGAAGGTACCAAACTAGAACCCAAATCGGATAAATGCCTATTTGTAGGATATCTAAGGGAAACCAAAGGATATTACTTCTATCACCCATAAGAGAACAAAGTATTTGTTGCTCTACATGCGGTTTTCCTTGAAAATGAATTCCTAAATGCAGTGATAAGTGGGAGGAAAGTAGAATTCGATGAAAATCAGAGTGATACTGTTCCTGGCACAGAATCCTTAACGGAACATTAACAGTCCATCAGGGATGAGACTGTACCACAATCTTCGAATACACAAGAACCGTGTAGGTCGGAGAGAGTCAGAAAAAAACCTGAGAGGTATGGGTTTCTGATCTCACCTCATGTGGATATTAATCTTATTGAGGAAGACGAGCCGGCTACGTATGAGGAAGCGATACAAGGTATCGACTCCGATTTAGGGCAAGATTCCATGAATTCCGAAATGGATTCCATGTACACCAACCAAGTTTGGACACTGGTTGATGCACCAGAAAACGTAAAGCCTATTGGTTGCAAATGGGTCTTCAAGAAGAAGACTGACATGGATGGCAACGTACAAACGTACAAAGCTAGGCTTGTAGCAAAAGGGTATCGTCAACGACATGGTGTCGATTACGACGAAACGTTTTCACCCATTGCCATGATTAAATCCGTTCGGATTATGCTTGCTATTGCTGCATATTTCAATTACGAGATATAGCAGATGGACGTCAAAACCGCTTTCCTTAACGGAAACCTTTTGGAGGATGTTTATATGCAACAGCCTGACGGTTTTGTCGTACCAAGACTTGCAAACAAGGTTTGTAAGTTAAATCGATCCATTTATGGATTGAAGCAAGCATCGCGTTCTTGGAACCAACGTTTTGATGAGATCATAAAAGAATATGATTTCGTTCAAAATGAGGATGATCCTTGTGTATATAAGAAGGTTAATGGGAGCGCACTGACATTCATTGTCCTTTATGTTAACATCGGTGAAAGCTTGGCTTTCATTAAAATTCTCCATGAAGGATCTGGGAGAAGCAGCCTTTATTCTAGGAATAAAGATCTACCGGGATAGATCTAGAAAGATGCTTGGACTCTCCCAGAGCACGTACATTGATAAAGTTTTGAAGATATTCAACATGGATCAGTCCAAGAGGGGACTGTTGCCAGTGTCACATGGCGTCACTCTATCTAAGGACATGTGTCCTAAAACTCAAGATAAGAGAGACAACATGAGTCGGATACCGTTCGCCTCGGCAGTCGGATCGATCATGTATGCCATGATATGTACGCGACCTGATGTCTCGTATACTTTGAGCATGTGTAGTCGCTATCAGGCCGATCCAGGTGATGGTTACTGGATGGCGGTTAAGAATATCTTTAAGTATCTTAGACGAATTAAGGATGCTTTCTTAATCTATGGAGATGGAGAACTTGAGGTAACTGGGTATACCGATGCAAGTTTCCAAACCGATAAAGACGACTGCAAGTCATAATCCGGGTACATATTTTGTTTGAACAACGGAGCAGTAAGCTGGAAATCTTCCAAGCAAGAGACTGTTGCCGATTCAACAACAGAAGCGGAGTATATTCTGCAGCTGAACCATCAAAAGAGGCAGTTTGGATATGTAAATTCCTAATTGGATTAGGAGTAGTTCCGTTAGCAGTTGAGTCAGTTCCATTGTATTATGACAATAACGGGGCTATTGTTGGACAATTATGACCCATAGCGTCACTATTTGTACAGATCATGGTGTTGTTGTACAAATTAACTATGTGACAAAAGAGATTGCTCTCTTATCATTTGTGATTAGATCACCAAGATGTATAAATGATAGGAGGTCCCTATGATTAGTTCCTGGATTGAGAATGATATGAGACAGTATCAGTCCACGAAGGATTAATCATTAAATATCCCTAGTCAGAGCATTGTCGATATTGGACATCGATAAATGCGTAAAAAACTAGTATTACACTTGTGCGCATTGTGAGGGCACAACAGCATAATTCTCATATATTTGGGTATAGGATACTCATGCAAGTGTAATAGGAGGTTATGTTTTACCGATGGTACGGGAAACAGCTTCGCTCTGGATAGAACCCCTCGGAATTCCATTGGTAGTATGACTATGTGTCTATGGAAGTCCGAAATCAGGGCAGGTGTATTTGGTCTTAACCTGAGACTTGCACCTCTAATACTTGCGACAATCAATATACTTTGGTTTTGGTCGTCCAGGGCTTTAATCGGTTTCTGTGTACGCCTCTTCTGGGTATATCGAGAATGATAGTGTGTTGGGTGTGATGTCAAGACGGAAGTGTCACTCCAGTCATATGGAGATGATGTTCACGTAGGATACAGTACTAGTACTCTTAAGTACTGCAGTCATCGGGATAAAATGACAAGGTCATGTTTATCCGATTATAGAGACTAGTTACCAGACATCCGACATGTGTTTCGTACGGGGCAGACACAATTCCAGCCCCAGACCTAGCACGTGATTATCTGATACTGGATCGACATACGCAATACTACGTATACTACGCCTGATAGATCCAATATTCCTGTAAGGATATTTCTGGAGAATTGGGTAGGCATGGCGCTTTGCTAGAAGCCAACCTTGTCTTGTAAATTGGTATAAACATAGTACTAGGTACTTACGTGTTCGGATAGTCCGACGACCGAATTTACTGCCAACATATCCGGGGATCTCATGGGTCGCTTCCCGAAGATTCACCGATGACGTATGACTCGCACTTTAATTAATCTGGGATTAATTAGAAGAGAGAGAAAATTAATTTGGGATTAATTACGGAGATATTTTATCTGGGATAAAATATCATTTAAAGAGAGAGAACGATTAATTTAGAATTAATCGATAAAATAATATATTTGATATATTATACGAAATTAGATTTCGACGCGGAATTAAAATTAGATTTTAATTCGGGCGAACGAGTTAATTTAGAATTAATTCGTTAGCGACGTGAATATTGATTTCGCTAGGCGTAATCATTTAATTGCATCGCAACGGAAAATTCGTTAATTTGGAATTAGCAAACCCGAGCCCGGGATTATTTGTGAGCGCATTCACATTTCGAATTCGAGTGTGGCACGCAAGTCAAATCAAGCGTAAAATCATTAGCCATATCAAGCGTCAAACAACTAGTCACTTCAAGCGTCAAATCACTTGTCACTTTGAGTGATGTGACTTGACAACTTGTCACTTTGAGTGATGTGACTTGACAACTTGATTGAATGATGTGAATAGTGATAGATGTTGATGGAGGTGGTTGTGTGCATTAATTGCCAAATTTTGGCTCTAAATCTTGTTGACTTTTGGAAGGGATATACAAATTTTGGTCTTGAATTTTGGTATAAGGTTTTTGAAACCAAAAACACACACAATTCTCTCTTCCTTCTCTCTTCTCACACGCCCAAGGGGCTGCCTTTCTCCTCTCTTCTGCTGCTTACTGCCGTGATGATTTTGCGGCAAAATCATCAAGAGCTAGCACTCTGAGAGACATGCGAATGTGATAGGGAAGTCCAACCATGAGCTTGGAATCACACACGAAAGCTTGGAGCTTGGAAGATGATCCAAGCCGAAATTGGAGGATCAAAAATCAGTCACTGCCGTGACCATGACAGTGAGCATAAAAAGTTTTTTTGTTCATCGTAGCGTCGCTCAACCGATCGATGTGAGTATTTCGCAACTCCGTGATGTATTCGCATGTTTATTTCTTGCTTTGTATTCGATCCTCAGGACTTAGAAACTCCAACAATGGTATCAGAGCGATTAAAAAAACATGAAATTTGATTAGGGCTTAAAATTTGGGTAAAATGTTTTTGAGCATGATTTGAATTAATTGGATGTTTAAGTATGTTTAATACATGTTTAATTGATGATTGATTAGATCAATTTGATTAAATTTTGTTTGGAACAATTTTCCCCAAATTTATCTTGCTTGGCCGAGAGACATAGCCCTAAATATCTTGGTGAATTTTGATTTTTTGATTCATTGGATGAGTTAGAATCATGTTGGGGATATTGATTTAATGTTTAATTGGATTCAATTGGATTGGATTAAAATTGGACATAATTTCCCCACAAGGCCGAGACATAAAGAAGCATGTTTGGGTTTGATTTTTTGTTAAATTGTGTTGGACACTGTTTGATGTTAAAGAGCATGATTAATTAGGCTAATTGATGTTTTAGAAATGTTAATTGGGTAATTAATTATGATGTACACTTTGTGTAATTAAATTGAGAATTTGGAATTTTGTAATTTAATTATTTGGGCCTATTTTGTGAAATTGGGCTTAAGTGTTGTAATTGGGCTTATTGGGCTTAGTTGTACCAAGATGGGTTTAGGCAAAATTGGTTGGATCCAATTGGGCCCAAAACCGCATCCATAAAGCCCAAATGCGACTAATGGACCTTTAAATTTTAATTGGGCCTAATGGGCCTAAATTGATTTCTGGGCTTATGGGGTAACTCCCGGATTGGACTTTGGTTATTGGGTTCGACCCGAGTTGACCAAAAGTCCACGCCTTAAGGAAATTAATTAAAAGCCCATTGGACTTTAATTAAATTGACGTTGGACGTTAATCGGGCTTTGAGACCCGTAACGATTAAATTTGGAATTTAAGTCGTATAGGTTCGTTAATAAAATATAGTATTTAATTTGGAATTAAATAGTGAATTAGAATTAAATACAAATTGAATTGGATTTAATTATGTAGTTTAATTTAATTCAAGAATTCGTACTTTAAGTACTTATTCGCAAAAACGAGTTTGACTCGAGCAAAATCAAATCGTTGTTTGAACATTGGATGGTCACTAATTATCAGATTATTTAATTGATTAGATTGATTGATAACATGCTTGTGTGAATACATGGTTGCGATGCATGAATAATGTATATCAGATGGATATTAGATGGGTGGGGCAATTTTAGAAATTGTTGTAATAAATTTGGAATTTATTAATTGGACCTGCGTGTGCAGCCTTATTACCTCCTTTTTTTTTGTATTCTCTTCTCACCTATGTAGGGGTTTTAGGGGCTAAATCCGGTAACGCAAGCGGAAACGGTGGAAAATCAAATTTTCCGATTTCAAAACTTTTTCTCGGATTAATTAAATAAACATATTTATTAATTACCCAATAATTAAATTATGAAAAAATTCAATAAATCAATTTTATGTGAATTTACCGAATTGCCCTTACACTTGGTATTTTGTTCATTTTAGTCCGAAATTGTTCAAATCAATTTTGGATGATTCTAAATCATTTCTAAGATGAACTTAACATGTCCTAAATGTCAAAACACCAAAAGCAACAAAGAACCTAAAAATTTGCCATTTGGCCAAGAGCACCAAAAGGGGGGGGGGGGGATGAGGTTTGTGCATTTTTCAATTTCCATGTTCAAAACACATCAAGATGAAATCCAATCAACATATGATTTCATATGTATCATATACACATCCAAATACACAACATAAATGAAAAGCCCCAAATTTGGATGAGGTCTCAAACCCTAATTTTTCAACTTCTTCAAATTGGATAAATTAGACCAAATTGGTTAAATCAATTACTTTAATCATGTTTCTTCCATCCAATTAAAGTCTCAACACAATGAAATAACTATAGATCAAATCTAGGTCATTTAAGAGTGGGTCAACAACTCTAGATTAGCAACAAAGTTTCTTAAACCATGAAAAGAATACTTATAACTACACTAGTTACAAACTTTCATCATCATACATGCTCAACACTTTCATCAAACTTCCATCCAACAAAACAAAAAGAATAAAGAAAAGAATAACATAAGAACATCACAATATGTAGCCTAGAACATAAGGAACATTTTCCTTTCTAATAGCAAGTTAAGAAAACTCACTAAAATCCAAGCTTTTCTTTGTTTTTGCCTTTCTTCCTCTCAAGCTTCCTTTGTTTCTTTTAATGGAGTTTGTGTTAAAGTGTATTAGGTTAACTTACCAAATGAAATTAAAACAATATATACTTGCCAACAATTGGCCTTGGCCGAAAATGGCCTAAGCAAAATACTAAAGAATTAATTTCAATTTCATTTGGTTTTAATTTGATCAACTTGTTAAAATATCTAATAAACACTTTTAAAGATATTTATAATAAGTCAACAAAGGCAACTAAGCCTTAAAAAAAAAATCCAAATCTTAAGATATTTATATTTTAATTAATTTAATCATTTAACAATTAAATAATTAATTAATTAATTAAATACAAATATATTAAATATATGTATTATATTTACATTAAATATTAAATACATATATATATTTATGATATTAGTCAAATATCTCAATTTGACTATTAATTAATGTGTATTTAAATTAATAAAGTATTAAATGTAAATACACAATAATTAAGGAAAGGACTATTGGGTCCCTAAGCATGTATTTTGCGTTTAACCTTTAAACGACTTTATAAATAATCAACATTATTTATAAGTGTTGCTCTAGTGCTCTACGAGTATATTTCATTATTGAGACTCTCTAGATTCAGGTATATCCGTCATGAAATCCAATTTCGTGTCCATAATTTATCCACCCGTAAATTATGACGATCACGGATAAACTCGCTGAATCATGCAGGTCGAGGTCATGGCAAATGTATAATTCCTCCGTCACAGGTATTCGGATATTTCCCAGAGATATAAATGTAAACGTCAAATCCCTATGGGGATTATCAAGTCGACTATTCTATTAGCAATCTCAAAAAGAATATTTAGAACTAGTTTCTAAACTGTACCACGGGCCCATGGTTTTTATCTGATTGCTAATCATGTGGACTACCTATGCTCTAATACACAGAACTGACGGATCCTATCTTGATACACCGTAGGACACCATGAGGATCTATCTACACCAACGAACGACGGAGGTCTGATCTAAATAGATCGGCGACGTGACTGCCATCTAAATGTAGAAGATGTCTCATGTGCCCACAATGACATCTCAAGTCCAAGAATCACAAGTGCTACTCAACCCGAGAAGATTCTTATTGATGTTGGTGTACCATCCATTAAGAATCTTCGGTGAGTCGTTCAGTGTTTATCCGCTATAAACACCCACACGTCTATATTAGTCTCCAAGACTTATGGTTCATTGAGAAACCATTGGAATCATATATTCCAATATACGACATGTACCGGTCTCAACGAGTTTACTATACTAACCAAGTAGTGTAAACCTTGACCAGAACAGTCTGAGAATGGCAATGTCATGATACTACTCAATGTCAGTTGCGACGTTTTTGCAACAGTACCATGACTAGTCATTCTAAGGTCATTACGTCTTTACCATATTAATAGATACATTATATTATAGAAACTGTATATATTATTCATAATAATAATTTTTTACAGAAGTATTCATAAAGAAATACAACCGGGAATTGGCGCTCTGAGCACCAACCCCAACAAAAACTCACACTTGCTCTAGTGCCAATAACGATTGTATCTAATACCCATCGACTCCACGTGTTTATCAATAACTTCGGAGGTATGGCCTTCGTCAGTGGGTCTGCTACATTATCTTCACTCGGTACCTTGCACACGACAATATCCCCTCGCGACACATCTCTCGAATGATGTGGTACTTGCGTTCCACATACTTCGACTTCTGATGCGCCCTTGCTTCCTTTGCTTGCGCAATGGCTCCAGTATTATCACAGTATAATGGAATCACATTCTCGATACTTGGGACAACTCCCAATTCTGTGACAAAATTCTTTATCCATACAGCCTCTTTTGCAGCTTCAGAAGCTGCAATATATTCCGCCTCAGTGGTGGAATCTGCTGTTGATCCCTGTTTGGAACTCTTCTAACAAACTGCACCTCCGTTAAGGGTAAATACGAATCCAGATGTAGACTTTCTATCATCGAGATCCGATTGGAAATCGGAATCCGTATACCCGTTAACTTGCAGTTCGTTTCCTCCATAAATTATTAATTTATCCTTAGTACCTTTAAGATACTTGAGGATATGTTTAATGGCCATCCAATGGTCATTACCTGGATTGGACTGATATCTACTAGTTACGCTAGCAGCGAAACTGAGATCAGGCCTTGTACATAACATGGCATACATTATGCTACCCAAACACGAAGCATAAGGTTGGTTACACATTCTAACCTTCTCATCTTCTGTTTGTGGACTCATCTTCTTAGAAAGATGAATCCCATGTCTGAACGGTATGTTTGCTGTCTTACAGTTACCAAAATTATACCGTTCTAAGATCTTATCTATGTACGTTGATTGGGATAACCCAATCAGCCTCCTTTGTCTATCTCTATAGAGTTTTATCCCTAAAACATAGGAAGCTTCTCCCAGGTCCTTCATGGAGAAATTCTTACAGAGGTACGCTTTGACGCTTTGTAACATACCTAAATCATTCCCAATGATTAGGATGTCATCAACATATAGGACTAAAAATATGACCATGCTCCCACTGGCCTTCTGATACACACAGGATTCTTCCGAATTCTTTAGAAAACCAGACGATCTAATAATCTCATCGAATCGAAGATTCCAACTTCGTGAAGCTTGTTTAAGTCCATAAATAGACTTCTTAAGCTTACATACCATGCCCGAGTTTTCGCTGGACGCAAAACCTTCTGGTTGTTCCATATAGATTTCTTCATCAAGAAATCCATTTAGAAAAGCCGTTTTGACATCTATTTGCCAAATCTCGTAGTCATGATACACAGCTATAGAAAGCAAAATCCGAATAGACTTAAGCATTGCAACTGGCGAAAAAGTTTCATCGTAGTCGACGCCAGGTCGCTGCATGTAACCTCTTACAACCAGTCGGGCTTTGTAAGTTTCAACCTTACCGTCAGGCCCACGCTTCCTCTTGTAAACCCATTTACAACCGATAGGAATAATTCATTCGGGAAGCGGAACCAAGTCCTAAACTTGATTCTCATGCATTGAGTCTAACTCAGATTTCATGGCACTTTGCCATTTCACGGAGTCGATGTCCAACATCGATTCTCTATAGGTGAAAGGATCTGTCTCTTCAACTAAGAGAACATCCAGACTCTTTTCTTGTATCAAATACAAGCGTTCAGGAGGTCTAGATACCCTTTCTGACCTACGGAGTGTGTGTGTTGAAGGTCTTTCATCTACTTGAACTTCAGGTTCCTCCGTTGTTTCGTTGTTTTCAGGTTGGACTTCATCAAGCTCAACCTGTCTATGATTACCACCTTCTGACAAAAATTCTACTTCTAGAAATTTTACGAAGCGAGCTACGAACACATTTCGATGCTCAGTATCATAGAACAAATATCCCCTCGTATTCGAAGGATATCCGACAAACCTAAACTTTTTCCCTCGAGGCGAAAGCTTATCTTGCTGAGTCACCCTGACATAGGCAGGACAACCCGAAACCTTAATGTAACTAAGATTTGGTCTCCTACCGAACCATATCTCATACGATGTCGTAGAGAGAGCTTTTGAAGGAATTTTATTCAAAAGATGTGCAGCTGTTAAAAGAGATTAGCCCCATAAATAATAGGGCAAATCTGTGAAACTCAACATTGATCGGACTATATTCAACAAAGTCTGATTTCTCCTCTCAGACACTCCATTGTGTTGTGGAGTACCTAGAGGAGTATATTGAGCGAGAATCCCATTCTCCTTCATATAATCCATGAACTCACCACTCATATATTCACCACCTCGATCAGATCGAAGACATTTAATATATTCTCCAGTTTGTTTTTCTACTTCATTTCGGAATTCTTTGAACTTTTCAAAGGTTTCCAATTTATGTCGCATCAAATACACATAAACGTACCGTGACAAATCATCGGTAAAGGTAACAAAGTACGAATAACCACTGTGAGCAGTCTGACTTAGTGGACCACATACATCAGAATGTACGAGTTCCAGTAAGTTAGTGGTGCGGTGTCCAACACCAGAAAATGGGGCTTTGGTCATCTTACCCTGAATACAGGATTCACAAGTTGGATAGGATTCAATGGTAAGATCTGGTATCAAACCATTCCTAACCAACTGGGTAAGGCGTTTAACGCCTATGTGACCCAGCCGCATATGCCAAAGTTCAGTATTATTAATTGCAGGTAAACTACGTTTATTAACTTCAGTATTTAAAATATCTTTTGAAGTTTGCAATGTATAATTACCATGCTGGTTTGGACAACAAATGATCTAAATATTATTTCTATCATATAAATATAAAGAACTGTTCTTAATATTAATACAAAAGCCTTCAGTATCCAATACAAAAAGTGATATAATATTAGCTACACATCCTGGTACAAAATGGCATTCATTTAACAAAAGTGTCCCATTCGGTAATGAGATCTCGCATACTCCCACTGCAACTGCATCCAAAGAGTCTCCACTCCCAAATCGCAACTGCATCTCTCCAGGCTTCAGCCTTCTACTTTCCTTCAGCACCTGCAACGAATTGCAAATGTGAATGGGACAAGCAGAATCTAAAATACAGCTGGATGTAACGGCTTCACAAGCCAAAGATAAATCAATAACTGGAAAAATAAATGTACCTGATGTAGATGCTCTCTCCCTCCTCAGCTGGGTGATGTAGTTAGGACAGTTCCTTTTCCAGTGCCCAACTTTGCCGCAGTGGTGGCATTTATCTTCAGAAGCCCACTTGGGCTTAGCTATCTTTGTCTGTTGTTGTGGACCAAAACCCTTCTTCTTCTTCCCTTTCTTCTTCTTCCCTTTGACCATGTCTGGGAAGAAGCAGAGAGAGAAGTAGGTCTCGGAGGGCGAGTCGGTACTCCATTCTTGAGGTCCTCTTCCGCCGTGAGCAACATCCTATGTAGCTCTTGGTAGGTACAAATAGTCCCATTCATGTTGAAGTACATCACGAACAGGCGATATGAAGCTGGGAGTGAACTAAGAATGACACTCCTACCGAGAATGTCATTCAAGATGAGATTATGTTGCCTCAATTGATCGATCAAATCGATCATTTGAAGAACATACGAGCTAACAGCTTGCCTCTCATCCAACCGCGCACGGAACAGTTCCATTGCGACTTTGTGAACAATCATTTGTTCTTGGTTTTCAAACGATTGTCTCAATCGCGTCATCATACTATACACATCTAACATGCCATAGTATTGTTTCTTGAGTCCCGGAGACAGTGAACTAAGGATGTATGATTTAACTCTTAAATCATCATTCTTTTAAGTTTCAAAAACTTGGTGTTCCTCCTCCGTAGCATCCGCACCACAGCAAGGGGCAACAGACCCTCAAGAACATATCCCAATTTCTCAGAATCGAGGACAATCCTCAAATCCAAGTCACAATCAGCGAAGTTTTCAGCGCCTTTAAGTTTGTTCGCATCAAGCATACGCGCAAACTGATTCGTGGATGGTGCCGCCATCGCAAATCTATCATATAGATCACGAAAAACGGTTAGCAGAAATTTAGGCAGTTTCATATAATATCAAAAGCATAAACTAGATCATGGATTTTTAATCTAAAAATGCCCATCCCACTAAATCATGCAATACTGTAATCCCCAAACAGAATACAAAGATTTAATAATTAAATTAAATACAAATAGTGAAAAGTGGATCCTGTGAATATATTTAAGCTCACAGCAGAGGCACAGTCTCGCCTACGTATATTCATCAGGTAGACAACTCATTTGTCAATCACTCACCAGTGACTCCTGGGTTTCCGGTCCTGGTCGTTTCTCATTGTCGCTGCTAAGGCAGGCCCACAAGGAGACGTACCAAGGTTAAACTCATCAATGATAAAATCAAGTTACTTACGTAATCCTGACAGCTAGGGCACGTTTAGAATTCCGCTTTCGATTTGAATTTATCTAGTATCAGATATACATCCGGTATAAATAAATCTCTATCGGCTACACCCTCACAGCAGAGGCACGGTCTCGGATGTAGTCATGGAGAAATATTCATAAACCGTATTGACAAGACGGACTACATAACATGCATCAAATACATAATTACATTTAAACCTTATTAATTAGGCGCTAAGTGTCATACACCCTAAATCTAACCAAATTAGATTATAATAAGTGTGTATAATGTCAAGAAAACATGATTAAACATTGATTTAATTAAGGTTAATCATTTTAGGGGGCCTACAATATATACTTGCCAATAATTGGCCTTGGCCGAAAATGGCCTAAGCAAAATACTAAAGAATTAATTTCAATTTCATTTGCTTTTAATTTGATCAACTTGTTAAAATATCTAATAAACACTTTTACAGATATTTATAATAAGTCAACAAAGGCAACTAAGCCTTAAAAAACAAATATCCAAATCTTAAGATATTTATATTTTAATTAATTTAATCATTTAACAATTAAATAATTAATTAATTAATTAAATACAAATATAGTAATATATGTATTATATTTACATTAAATATTAAATACATATATACATTTATGATATTAGTCAAATATCTCAATTTGACTATTAATTAATGTGTATTTAAATTAATCAAGTATTAAATGTAAATACATAATAATTAAGGAAAGGACTATTGGGTCCCTAAGCATGTATTTTGCGTTTAACCTTTAAACAACTTTATAAATAATCAACATTATTTATAAGTGTTGCTCTAGTGCTCTACGAGTATATTTCATTATTGAGACTCTCTAGATTCAGGCATATCCGTCACGAAATCCAATTTTGTGTCCATAATTTATCCACCCGTAAATTATGACCATCACGGATAAACTCGCTGAATCATACAGGTCGAGGTCATGGAAAATGTATAATTCCTCCGTCACAGGTATCCGGATATATCCCAGAGATATAAATGTAAACGTCAAATCTCTATGGGGATTATCCAGTCGACTATTCTATTAGAAATCTCAAAAAGAATGTTTATAACTAGTTTCTAAACTGTACCACGGGCCTATGGTTTTTATCTGATTGCTAATCATGTGGACTACCTATGCTCTGATACACAGAACTGACAGATCCTATCTTGATACACATAGGACACCCTGAGGATCTATCTACACCCAACGAACAGGCGGAGGTCTGATCTAAATAGATCGGCGACATGACTGCCATCTAAGTGTAGAAGATGTCTCATGTGCCCACAATGGCATCTCAAGTCTAAGAATCACAAGTGCTACTCAACCCGAGAAGATTCTTATTGACGTTGGTGTACCATCCATTAAGAATCTTCGGTGAGTCGTTCAGTGTTTATCCGCTATAAACACCCACACGTCTATACTAGTCTCCAAGACTTATGGTTCATTGAGAAACCATTGGAATCATATATTCCAGTATAAAACATGTACCGGTCTCAACGGGTTTACTATACTGACCAAGTAGTGTAAACTTTGACCAGGAATAGTCTGAGAATGGCAACGTCATGATACTACTCAATGTCAGTTGCGACGCTTTTGCAACAGTACCATGACTAGTCATTCTAAGGTCATTACGTCTTTACCATATTAATAGATACATTATATTATAGAAACTGCATATATTATTCATAATCATAATGTTTTACATAAGTATTCATAAAGAAATACAACCGGGAATTGGCGCTCTGAGCACCAACCCCAACAACCTATTCCCCTCAATGTAAATGAGGTTTCTTTAGAAGTGTAGTGTAACGGGTAGAAGTAATACTTGTGCTAGCGGGAGAGAGAAATGGAGAGATATGATCTAGGATCATTGTGCAAAGTCGTAAACGGTATTATACAGTTTGAATAACGGAACTGTGAGCTGGAAATCTTCCAAGCAAGATACTGTTACTGAATAAACAACAAATGCGGGTTATTGCTGCAGCTGAGGCAGCAATAGAAGTCTCCTGGGTCGATACATAAATCTAATTAGATTAGATATAGTTCTGTTAGCAGCTGAGCTAGTCTACAACACAGGCTAAAGAATTAACGGTCTCATCAACGATCCAAATATATACTTCGATATTCATCTGATTCGTTTGGATCATACATCGTAGTGATGTGATGATCGAATAAATCACATCAGATGATAATCATGCAAATCCACTGACGATAGCCTTTTCTCAACAATTTGAGCCAACCGTACATAGTTCGAGTATTAGACACTCGAGTGACTGGCTATAGGCCAAGTGGGAGATTGTTGGACAATTATGACCCATAGCGTCACTATTTGTACAGATCATGGTGTTGTTGTACAAATTAACTATGTGACAAAGGAGATTGCTCTCTTATCATTTGTGATTAGATCACCAGGATGTATAAATGATAGGAGGTCCCTATTGTTGGACAATTATGACCCATAGCGTCACTAATTGTACAGATCATTGTGTTTTTGTACAAATTAACTATGTGACAAAAGAGATTGCACTCTTATCATTTGTGATTAGATCACCTAGATATATAAATGATAAAAGGTCCCTATGATTTGTTCCTAGACGGAGAATGATATGAGACAGTATCAGTCCACAAAGGATAAATCATTAAATATCCATAGTCAGAGTATTATCGAGATTGGACATCGATAAATACGTAAAAGACTAGTATTACACTTGTGCACGTTGTGAGGGCACAACGTCATAGTTCTTATATATTTGGGTATAGGATACTCATGCAAGTGTAGTAGGAGGTTGTGTTTCACCGATGGTACGGGAAACAGCTTCGCTCTGGATAGACCCATCGGAATTCCATTGGTAGTATGACTATGTGTCTATGGAAGTACGAAATCAGGGTAGGTGTATTTGGTCTTAACCTGAGACTTGCACCGCTAATACTTGCGACAATCAATATACTTTGGTTGCGGTCGTCCAGGGCTTTAACAGGTTCTGTGTACGCCAATGCTGGGTATATTGAGAATCGTAGTGTGTTGGGTGTGATGTCAAGACGGAAGTGTCACTCCAGTCTTATGGAGATGATGGTCACGTAGGATACGGGACTGGTTCTCTTAAATGCTGCAGCTATCGGGATAAAATGACAAGGTCATGTTTATCCGATTATAGAGACTAGTCACCAGACATCCGACATGTGCTTCGTACGGGGCAGACACAATTCCAGCCCCAGGCCTAGCACGTGATCATCCGATACTGGACATAAATACGCAATACTATGTATACTACGCCTGATATAGATCTGTAAGGATATTTCCGGAGAATTGGGTAGGCATGGCGCTTTGCTAGAGAACAACCTTGTCTTGTAAATCGGTAAAACGTAGTACTTGGTACTTACGTGTTCGGATAGTCCGACGACCGAATTTACTGCCAACATATCCGAGGATCTCATGGGTCGCTTCCCAAAGATTCACCGATGACGTATGACTCGCACTCTAAATTAATCTGGGATTAATTAGAAGAGAGGGAAAATTAATCTGGGATTATTACAAAGATATTTTATCTGGGATAAAATATCTCATTTAAAGAGAGATAATGATTAATTTGGAATTAATCGATAAATTAATATATTTGATATATTAAACGAAATTAGATTTCGACGCGGAATTAAAATTAGATTTTAATTCGGGCGAACGAATTAATTTAGAATTAATTCGTTAGCGATGTGAATAGTGATTTCGCTAGGCGTAATCATTTAATTACGACGCAACAGAAAATTCGTTAATTTGGATTAGCGAACCCGAGCCCGGGATTTTTTTCGAGCGCATTCGCATTTCGAATTCGAGTGCGACACGCAAGTCAAGTCAAGCATCAAATCGTAGTCGCACAAGCGTCAAATCACTTGTCACTTTGAGTGATGTGACTTGACAACTTGTGATTGATGTGATTGAGTGATGTGGGTGGTTGGAGCCATTTATGGCTTGACTTTTGAAAGGGAAAAAGTTGTATATGTTTAATTTGTTTTTAGAAAACAAATTCCATTACACTTTTTTCTCACACACACACATCTCTCTCCCCTCTTTCTCTTCTTCACAAACACGCCCAAGGGGCTGTGAAAAACCTACTGTTTTGGTTACTGCCGAGCAGTGAAGGGAAGCCAAGAGTGCTAGCACACTTACGAGACATGCAAAGATGATAGGGAATTCCACCCATGAGCCGGGAACCATTCGACGAAGCTTGGAGCTTGACGAAGGACCACCTTTGACGCCAAAATAGTGGACTGCACACAGCCACTACCGTGAGCTTCACAGTGTGCAGTTTTCAGTTTTTGTTCGTCGCGCGTCGCTCAACCGATCAATGTGAGTATTCCGAAACTTCTCGATTGTTATTCACACATGTTTTCATGTTTATTATTGATCTTGGGACCTTAATAGAAACCAACAATGGCATCTAGAGCAAGGTTTGAGCATGAAAAGTTTAGGGCTTAAAATTTGGGTAATTTGTATTTGAGCATGATTTGAATGAATTGGATGTTTGAGTATGCTTAATACATGTTTAATTGAATATTGATTGGATCAATTTCATGAATTTGTGTTTGAAACATTTTTTCCCCAAATGCTTGTGTTGGCTGAATGGTGACATAGCCCTAATGTCTTGGAATTTTGATTTGTTGATTTATTGGATGAGTTAGAATCATGTTGGGATTGTTGATTTGAAAATTAATTGGATTGAATTTTTGAATTGGACAAAAACCCTAATTGCCGAGACCTTGATGAGCATGTAATGGGTTTGATTTTAATCAAAATGTTTTGGACATGTGATGATGTAAATTAGCATGATTAATTGTATAAATTGATGTTGTAGAAATGTTAATTTGGGTGATTAATCATGATATACACTTTAGGTTAATTACATGTGAAATTAGATATTTTGTATTTAATTAATTGGGCTTTAAAATTGGATTTGGGCTTGTTGTATTGTAATTGGGCTTATTGGGCTTTGTTGTACAAAGTTGGGTTTAGGCCAAGTGGATTGGATCCAATTGGGCCCAAAACCGCCTCCATAAAGCCCAAATGTGACTTAATGGACCTTTAAAGTTTAATTGGGCCTAATGGGACAAAATTGATTTATGGGCTTATGGGGTAACTCCCGGATTGGATTTTGGTTATTCGGTTTTACCCGAGTTGACCAAAAGTCCACGCCTTAAGAAATTAATTAAAAGCTCATTGGACTTTAATTAAATTGACGTTGGACGTTAATCGGACTTTGAGACCCGTAACGATTAAATTTAGAATTTAAGTCGTAAAAGGTTTATTAATAAAGTTTAATATTTAATTTGGAATTAAATAGTGAATTAGAATTAAATGCATATTGAATTGGATTTAATTATGTAGTTTAATTTAATTCGAGAATATGTACTTTGAGTACTTATTCGCAAAACGAGTTTGACTCGTGCAAAATCAAATCGTTGTTGAACATTGGATTATCACTAATTATCATATTAATTAATTTGATTAGATTGATTGATAACATGCTTGTGTGAATACATGGTTGCGATGCATGAATAATGTATATCGGATGGATATTAGATGGGTGGGACAATTTTAGAAATTGTTGTAATAAATTTGATTTATTAATTGGACCTGCGTGTCCAGCCTTATTACCTCTCATTTCTTTGTATTCTCTTCTCACCTATTCCCCTCAATGTAAATGAGGTTTCTTTAGAAGTGTAGTGTAACGGGTAGAAGTAATACTTGTGCTAGCGGGAGAGAGAAATGGAGAGATTTGATCTAGGATCAATGTGTAAAGTATCCATCCGCATATCTTCCATTGAGTGATTCTTACTCAAGATCCGAGACTGGCATTGGCTTGTTGGCCAAAGTCAAGGCCTTTGTCCATCGAGGATGTGTTTAAATCACAAAGGCTTTGTTCCATATGGGTGTCTTGTCCAAGTTGTGGTTTGTTGGCCAAAGTCAAGACCACTTCTTGTCCATCGACATTAATTACGAAGCTTTCCATGGTCAATGGGTCGCGCTTAACTGGGATCACTAAGTTTGTTGTGCCAAAGCCAAGGCTTAGTTGATTCAGAGGAAAAAGGTTAGGTAATACATTGGATGTATTGGCATATATAAGATATATGTTTCGGACTTGGATGTCCCCCTACCGGATCTAGGAATTGGATTGGATCCAATTGATCTTAGAGATCTACCTAGTTAATTATCATACAATTTGTTGGCCAAAGTCAATATTGTGTGATATTTAACGGGATCCTAGCCCACTAGGAAACGCGGTTTCCCGAGTACTCGATAGAGGGTTAGAGGCTCGCCGAAAAATAGTGGGAGGCAAGAATTTAATTGCAATATTCGTTTAATTACTTGCCATACGCGCTCAAAACAAATATCATTCGTCGTTATAAATTAATGTTAGTTGGACTAATATTTAAATCGTTGTTTTAATAAATAGTTGGACTATATTCAAACTATTCATTTATAGTTGATTTTATAATTGGATTATAGTAATCAATATAATTGATTTTAATCTATTAAATTATAGTTGATTAAATAGTTGGACTATTGTAATCATTATAATAATAGTACCTTAATCGTTGATTAAATAGTTGGACTATTAAAATCAAGATAAAATTGAAAGATTGACGTTTAATACATAATCATAGGGAAAATGTATTTAAATGGTTTAATTTTCAAATTGGGAATAAAATTTCAGGATGGTCCTGGAAACTAATAAGTTATTTTATTTGATAAAATAATATATTAAGCCTAAGCCCGGAGTTAAGCAAATAGTAGAGCATAATCTTTGGAAGATTAATGTGATGATAACTTTAGTGCTTAATCCATTTAGCTTGTCACAGTAGACTCATTAATTTCTGAATCAGAACTAAGGATTGGATCCTTAAAGTACGATACTGAAATTGAAGGATCTTCATAAATCTATCTTTAGATTTTAGAAGTACTAAATTGCAATAATAACTCTTGGAGAGTTAATGACTATTCTCAAGGAGACAAAGTCAAAGTTTGCAATTAGGCAAGTAGCGCAAGACGCACCATACTTCGATATTCTAGAAGGCCAAGGCTTGGCCAAAGGCTTCTGGAGTGTTGAAAAAGGGCAAAGGCAAAATTATTATAATCTTGTAGGAAGATAAATGACATATCCCAAAATATCTGCCTAAATTGTGGCAAACGGGATCGCGGAAGCATGACTGCCGTTTGGACAAAGCAGACATGAATGGAATTAAAGAACGAGCAAGGCTCTGACTTCAAATATGTTTGTCATAAATATATTCACTACTAGTGTTAAAATTAGATTTTAGATACGTAGTGTGATATATATATATATATATATAATATATATATATATATATCTATATATATGTTGATGTTCATAATCTGTTTTGAACAGGATACTGACTTCAATAGAGATTTATCTGCTAATTGGAAACGGGACAAAAGTCACTGTTTTAACCGTAGATACCTAAGTTTAGGAACTACCCGCGGGTTTGTACCTAAATTAGGATACTGTTATAATGTAACTAGTTTGACTAGATACATTATCTTTATATCAGTGTTTAACCCGCTACGGGTGAACCTTTATATTCTAGAACACTAAAGTGTTTTATTATATAAAGGTGATATTGAGATAAACACATTAAATGTGAATAAAAGAATTTATATTTTGAATATAAATAAATCTCAAACGTATATAATGACAAACAATTAGCTCAAACTGATTTGATCAGAAGAAACTAATTTGTGGCATTGTTGTCTAGGACACATTAAAACAAGAATCGTATATCCACACTTTCGAAGAGTGGGTACTAGGACTGATTTGATCCCAATTAAATAAAGTCTACGAATCTAGTTTATTGGGCAAAGTGCCTAAAACACTATTTACTTGGTAAAAGTGTAAATGCCACAGATCTATAAGCCCTAGTTCATAGTGAAACAAGTGGGCCCATGTCTAGCTAGGCTAGATGTGGATATGAATATTTCTTGACCTTTACGGATGTGGCATCGCGTTATGGTTATGTGTCTCTTTTGAAACACAAATCGGAAACTTTTACAGTTTCGACACGAAATAGACAAATAGATCGGCTAAAGTATTATACCATCACGGTGAAACCGTAATGGAAAATACTTAAGCAATAAGTTTCTAATATACTTGAAAGAGTATAGTATTCTTTCAAATGAGGACTCCTCCCGGAACACGTTAGTTTGACGGTGTGTCCGAAAAGAGTAACCAAATTTTGTTGGACATGATAAGGTTAATCATGAGTCTCTCTGAGCTACCATTTCCTTTAACGGATAAGCTTTAAACAGTGCAAGAACTTATTTTGAATAAGGTTCCATAAAAATTTGTTTGACAGATTTCATATTAGATATGAACGGGAAGGAAATCGGGTTTCACATTCCTGAATATTTGGGTATGCTAGGCATATGTTTGGATGATACCAAACTAGAACCCAAATTGGATAAAGTGCCAAATGTAGGTTATCCTAGGGATACCATAAATATTGTACTTATACAACTCACAAGAGAACAATTAGATTGTTGCTCACCATGCTGATTTCCTAAGAGGAATACTTATATCCAGTGGTAAGTGAGAGGATAGTAAAACTCGATGAAAATCGGAGTAATACTGTCCAAGGCACTGAATCTTAATGGAACATAAATAGTTCATCAAGGATGAAACTATTACCAATAATCTTCGAATACACAAGAACCGCGTAGGTCGGAGAGAGTCAGAAAACAACCTGGGGTATGTGTTTCTGATCTCACCTCATAAAGATGTCTATCTTATTGAGGAATACCAACTGACTACGTATGAGGAAGTGATACAAGGTATCGAACTCCCTAATTATGGTAAAGTGCTATGAGTCCGAAATGGATTCCATGTATATCAACCAGTTTGGATACTAGTTGATGTACCGCAAGGCATTGTGCCTATTGGTACTGTATAAGTCTTCAAGGAAGATATACATGGAAGGCAACATACCAACGTATAAAGCTAGGCTTTTAGCGGAAAGGTATCATTATCAACATTGTGTTGATTACGATTCAGCCTTTTACCTGTTGCCACAGTAAATCTATTTGGATAATGTTTGCTAAAGCTGCATGTTTTCATTTATGAAATATGTCAGCTTAACGGGAAAATCGCTTTCCTGAAAAGGAAACCTTTTGGAGGATGTTTACAACATCCTTTCGGTTTTGTCGTACCAAAACTAGCAAACAAGGTTTGCGGATTATTCGATCCATGTTTGGATTGAAGCAAACATAGGTTCTTGGAATTATCATTTTGATGTGATCATAATGGTTTATGATTTAATTCAAAATGAAAATGATTCTTGTGTATATAAGAGGGTTAGTGGGAGCGCAGTGACAGTTGCTGTCCTATAAAATAATGATAATACATCATTTCTTGGAAATGATATTCCCATAATAACTAATCGGTGAAAGCTTGGCTTTCGAGAAAACTCTCCGAGAAACCGTACATTGAAAAATGTAAGCGACCTGATGTCTCATATGCTTTGAGCATATGGATTCACAAACAGGCCAATCCAAGTGATAGTCACTGGATTGAAGTTAAGAACATCCGTTAGTTTCTTAGAGATCTAAGGATGCTGTCTTGAAGTGACTGGGATCACTACTGCAAGTTTCCTAAACCGATAAGACGACTAAAAGTTGCAAACAGTACTATACAGTTTGAATAACAGAACAGTGAGCTGGAAATCTTCCAAGCAAGATCCTGTTACCGAATAAACAACAAATGCGGGTTAATTGCTGCAGCTGAGGCGGCAATAGAAGCCTTCTGGGTCGATAAACAAATCTAATTAGATTAGATATAATTCTGTTAGCAGCTGAGCTAGGCGTCAGCACAGGCTAAAGAATTAATGGTCTCTCATCAACGATCCAGATACATACTTCGATATTCATCTGATTCGTTCAGATCATACATCGTGGCGTTGTGATGATCGAATAAATTACATCAGACGATAATCATACAAATCCGCTGACGAAAGTCTTTTCTCAGTAATTTGAGCCAACCGTACATAGTTCGGGTGTCAGACACTCGAGTGACTGGCTATAGGCCAAGTGGGAGATTGTTGGACAATTATGACCCATAGCGTCACTAATTGTACAGATCATTGTGTTGTTGTACAAATTAACTATGTGACAAAAGAGATTGCACTCTTATCATTTGTGATTAGATCACTTAGATATATAAATGATAGAAGGTCCCTATGATTTGTTCCTAGACGGAGAATGATATGAGACAGTATCAGTCCACAAGGATAAATCATTAAATATCCCTAGTCGGAGTATTATCGAGATTGGACATCGATAAATACGTAAAAGACTAGTATTACACTTGTGCACGTTGTGAGGGCACAACGTCATAGTTCTCATATATTTGGGGATATGATACTCATGCAAGTGTAGTAGGAGGTTGTGTTTCACCGATGGCACGAGAAACAGCTTCGCTCTGGATAGACCCATCGGAATTCCATTGGTAGTATGACTATGTGTCTATGGAAGTCCGAAATCAGGGTAGGTGTATTTGGTCTTAACCTAAGACTTACACCGCTAATACTTGCGACAATCAATATACTTTGGTTGTGGTCGTCCAGGGCTTTAACAGGTTCTGTGTACGCCAATGCTGGGTATATTGAGAATCGTAGTGTGTTGGGTGTGATATCAATACGGAAGTGTCACTCCAGTCTTATGGAAATGATGGTCACGTAGGATACGGGACTGGTTCTCTTAAATGCTGCAGCTATCGGGATAATATGACAAGGTCATGATTATCCGATTATAGAGACTAGTCACCAGACATCCGACATGTGCTTCGTACGGGGCAGACACAATTCCAGCCCCAGGCCTAACACGTGATCATCCGATACTGGACATAAATACGCAATACTATGTATACTACGCCTGATATAGATCTGTAAGGATATTTCCGGAGAATTGGGTATGCATGGCGCTTTGCTAGAGGCCAACCTTGTCTTGTAAATCGGTAAAACGTAGTACTTGGTACTTACGTGTTCGGATAGTCCGACGACCGAATTTACTGCCAACATATCCGAGGATCTCATGGGTCGCTTCCCAAAGATTCACCGATGACGTATGACTCGCACTCTAAATTAATCTTGGATTAATTAGAAGAGAGAGAAAATTAATCTGGGATTAATTGCGGAGAGTTAAAGAGAGATAATGATTAATTTGGAATTAATCGATAAATTAATATATTTGATATATTAAACGAAATTAGATTTCGACGCGGAATTAAAATTAGATTTTAATTCGGGCGAATGAATTAATTTAGAATTAATTCGTTAGCGACGTGAATAGTGATTTCGCTAGGATTAATCATTTAATTACGACGCAACGAAAAATTCGTTAATTTGGAATTAGCGAACCCGAGCCCGGGATTGTTTGCGAGCGCATTCGCATTTCGAATTCGAGTGCGGTACGCAAGTCAAATCAAGCGTCAAATCGCTAGTCGCATCAAGCGTCAAATCACTTGTCACTTTGAGTGATGTGACTTGACAACTTGTGATTGATGTGATTGAGTGATGTGGGTGGTTGGAGCCATTTATGGCTTGACTTTTGAAAGGGAAAAAGTTGTATATGTTTAATTTTTGTTTTTAGAAAACAAATTCCATTACACTTTTTTCTCTCACACACATATCTCTCTCCCCTCTTTCTCTTCTTCACAGACACGCCCAAGGGGCTGTGAAAAACCTACTGTTTTGGTTACTGCCGAGCAGTGAAGGGAAGCCAAGAGTCGCGATTTTGTGGTAAAATCGGGAGTGCTAGCACACTTACGAGACATGCGAAGGTGATAAGGAATTCCACTCATGAGCCGGGAACCATTCGACGAAGCTTGGAGCTTGACGAAGGACCACCATTGACGCCAAAATAGTGGACTGCACACAGCCACTGCCATGAGCTTCACAGTGAGCAATTTTCTGTTTTTTTTCATCGCGCATCGCTCAACCGATCGATGTGAGTATTCCGCAACTTCTCGATTGTTGTTCACACATGTTTTCATGCTTATTATTGATCTTGGGACCTTAATAGAAACCAACACCTATGATTAGTTCCTTGATTGAGAATGATATGAAACAGTATCAGTCCACGAAGGATTAATCATTAAATATCCCCAGTTAGAGCATAGTCGAGATTGGACATCGATAAATGCGTAAAAGACTAGTATTACACTTGTGCGCGTTGTGAGGGCACAACGACATAGTTCTCATATATTTGGGTATAGGATACTCATGCAAGTGTAATAGGAGGTTATATTTTACCGATGGTACGGGAAACAGCTTCGCTCTGGATAGACCCCCTCGGAATTCCATTGGTAGTATGACTATGTGTCTATGGAAGTCCGAAATCAGGGTAGGTGTATTTGGTCTTAACCTGAGACTTTCACCGCTAATACTTGCGACAATCAACATACTTTGGTTGCGGTCGTCCAGGGCTTTAACAGGTTCTGTGTACGCCAATGCCGAGTATATTGAGAATCGTAGTGTGTTGGGTGTGATGTCAAGACGGAAGTGTCTCTCCAGTCATATGGAGATGATGGTCACGTATGATCGGGACTGGTTCTACGGAGTTACTGGTTTCTAATGCTACATATCGGGATAAAATGACAAGGTCTGTTTATCCGATTATAGAGACTAGTCACCAGACATCCGACATGTGTTTCGTACGAGACAGACACAATTCCATCCCAGGCCTAGCATGTGATCATCCGATACTGGACAGAAATATGCAATACTATGTATACTACGCCTGATATAGATCCTTTATTCCTGTAAGGATATTTCCGGAGAATTGGGTAGGCATGACACTTTGCTAGAGGCCAACCTTGTCTTGTAAATCGGTAAAACGTAGTACTTGGTTCTTACGTGTTCGGATAGTCCGACGACCGAATTTATTGCCAACATATCCGAGGATCTCATGGGTCGCTTCCCGAAGATTCACCGATGACGTATGACTCGCACTTTAATTAATCTGGGATTAATTAGAAGAGAGAGAAAATTAATCTGGGATTAATTGCGGAGATATTTTATCTGGGATAAAATATCATTTAAAATAGAGAACGATTAATTTAGATTAATTAATCGATAAAATAATATATTTGATATATTATAGGAAATTGGATTTCGACGCGGAATTAAAATTAGATTTTAATTCGGGCGAACGAGTTAATTTAGAATTAATTCGTTAGCGACATGAATAGTGATTTCGCTAGGCGTAATCATTCAATTGCGTCGCAACGGAAAATTCGTTAATTTGAAATTAGCGAACCCGAGCCCGAGATTATTTGCGAGCGCATTCGCATTTCGAATTCGAGTGTGGCACGCAAGTCAAATCATGCGTCAAATCATTAGTCACATCAAGCGTCAAACAACTAGTCACTTCAAGCGTCAAATCACTTGTCACTTTGAGTGATGTGACTTGACAGCTTGATTGAATGATGTGAATAGTGATAGATGTTGATGGAGGTGGTTGTCTCCATTAATTACCAAATTTTGGCTCCAAATCTTGTTGACTTTTGGAAGGGATATACAACTTTTGGTCTTGAATTTTGGTATAAGGTTTTTGAAACCAAAAACACACACAATTCTCTCTTCCTTCTCTCTTCTCACACGCCCAAGGGGCTGCCTTTCTCCTCTCTTCTGTTGCTCACTGCCGTGAGCTATAGGGAAGCCAAGTGTGATTATTTTGCGGTAAAACCATCAAGAACTAGCACTCCGAGAGACATGCGGAGGTGATAAGGAAGTCCACCCATGAGCTTAGAATCACACCACGAAAGCTTGGAGCTTGGAAGATGATCCAAAGTCGAAATTGGAGGAGCAAAAATCAGTCACTGCCGTGACCATGACAGTGAGCAGAAAATTTTTTTTGTTCGTCGTAGCGTCGCTCAACCGATCGATGTGAGTATTCCGCAACTCCGTGATGTATTCGCATGTTTATTTCTTGCTTTGTACTCGATCCTCGGGACTTAGAAACTCCAACAGCTATAGCACAGGCTAAGGAACCACAGTCTCATCAATGATCCAAGCATGTTCTTCGACGTATCCATCTGATTCGTGAGATCATACATCGTGGTGATGTGAAGATCGAAAAGGTCGCATCAGAGGACAACATTACAGATCCACTGACGAAAGTTATTCCTCAGCAAAAGTTTGAGCGACATGTACATAGTCCAGGTGTTAGATGCTTGAGTGACTGGCTATAGGCCAAGTGGGAGATTGTTGGACAATTAAGACCCATAGCGTCACTATTTGTAAAAGACATTATGGTTTTTGTACAAATTAACTATGTGACAATGGAAATTGCATTGTATCATTTTGTAATTTGATTACTTTAATATATAAATGATAAAATTAATTATGATTAGTTCTAGATTATAAGATTTGAGACAGTATCAATCCATAATGATTTAATCATTAAATATCCATAGTCGTAGTATTATCGAGACTGGACATCGATAATGCAGAATAGAATAGTATTGCACTTGTGCGTGTTATGGAAGCGTAATAGCATGGTTCTCATATATTTAAGTATTGGATACTTATGCAAATGTGATAAGAGGTTGTGTTTACCGATGGTACGGAAACAGCTTCGCTCTGGATAGACCTCACGGAATCCCATTGGTAGTATGACTATGTGTCTATGGGAATCCGTATCAGGGTAGATGTATTTGGTCTTAACCTGAGACTTGCATCGCTAGTACTTGCGACAATCAATACGCTTTGGTTTTGGTCATCCAGGACTTTAACAGGTTCTGTGTACGCCTCTTCTGGGTTTATTGAGAATCGTAATGTATTGCGTGTGATGTCAAGACGGAAGTATCACTTCAGTCATATGGAGATGATGATCACGCAGGGATACAGAACTGGTACTCTAATTGATTGCAACCATCGGGATAATATGACAAGGTCATGATTATCCGATTAAAGAGACTAGTTGCTTGTGATCCGATATATGCTTCGTACGGGGCATACACTATTCCAGCCCCAGGCCTTGCATGTGACATCCGATACTAGATCGCAATACGCAATACTACGTATACTACGCCTGACATAGATTATATATATTCCTTTAAGAATATTTCTGGAGAATTGGGTAGGCACGGTGCTTTGCTGGAAGCCAACCATGTCTCGTAAATCGATAAAAACGTAATACTGGGTACGTACGTGTTCGGATAGTCCGACGACCGGATTTACTGCCAACATATCCAGGGATCTCATGGGTTGCTTCCCGAAGATTCACTGATGACGTATGATTCGAACATAATTAATCTAGGATTAATTACGGAGATATTTTATCTGGGATAAAATACTATTTGAAGAGAGAGAACGATTAATTTAGAATTAATCGATAAAATATTATATTTGATATATTAAATGAAATTAGATTTCATAACGGAATTAAAATTAGATTTTAATTCGGGTGAACGAATTAATTTAGAATTAATTCGCGAGCGATATGAATAGTAATTTTGCTAGGCATAAGTATTTAATTAAATTTGATTTAATTACGTCGCAATGTAAAATTTTTTAATTCGGAATTAACGAACCCGAACCCGGGATATGTTACGGGCCCACTCTGATTTTGAATCAAGTGGGGCCCACGTGTCACATCACTTGTCACTTTAGTTAACTTTAAGGTGATGTGTTTTGGTGGGTTGTTGAAGATTCCTTGTAATTCACACAAAGTGAAAAGATGATAGACAATATACCAACTTTGGTATATCTTTCATTTTTATTTTTGAAATCAATACAAGTCAACAAAATTTTCATCTCCCTCTCTCTCATTCTCGGCATTGTGCCATTTTCTTCTCCATTTTTTGCCAAAGCCGAGAGCTTCAAGAACCACAAGGAAAATTTTGTTTCAAAATTTTCAAGTCCTAGCACACAAAGAATCATATCTAGGTGATAGGGAAACTATTCCCAAGAGCTTGGAATCAACCTCAAAGCTTGGAGCTTGGATTTCAATTTCAAAGAGGAGGTTGGAGGAACTTCTCAAAGGCAAAAGTTTTTGTATTCAACGCATCCTAAATCCATTTGTTGTAAGTATATTTCCGCTATATTTCCTCTTGTATTCACATTATTTCATTGCTTAAATTGATATTGGGACACTTTAGAAACCAACACATACACCTACCCTGATTCAGATTCCCATAGACACATAGTAATATACCAATGGGATTCCGAGTGGGTCTATCCAGAGCGAAGCTGTTCCCGGTCCAAGGGCTAACAGAACCTCTTATCACACTTGCATAAGTATCCAATACTCAAATATATGAGAACTATACCGTTAAGCTTCCATAACGTGCACAAGTGTAATACTAGTCTATTCTGTATTATCGATGTCCAGTCTCGACAATACTACTACTATGGATATTTAATGATTAAACCATTTTTGGATTAATACTGTCTCATATCTTATTAATCCGATTTAACCATATAGACTATTATCATTAATAATCCAAGTAATCCAATTACATAATGATAAAATAGAAATTTCCTTTTGTCACATAGTTAATTTGTACCAAAACACAATGTCTTTTACAAATAGTGATGTTATGGGTCATAATTGTCCAACAATCTCCCACTTGGCTCATAGCCAATCATTCAAGTATCTAACACCTGAACTATGTACATGTCGCTCAAACTTTTACTGAGAGATAGCTTTCGTCAGCGGATCTGTAATGTTGTCATCTGATGCGATCTTCACATCGTCACGATGTATGATCTCACGAATCAGATGAAACCGTCGAAGTACAAGCTTGGACCGTTGATGAGACCGCAGTTCCTTAGCCTGTGCTATAGCCCCATTATTGTCACAATATAAAGGTACGGGCTCAGCTGCTAACAGAACTACTCCTAATCAAATCAGGAATTTCCGGATCCAAACTGCTTCTTTTGCTGCCTCAGCTGTAGCAATATATTCCGCTTCTGTTGTTGAATCGACAACAGTCTCTTGCTTGGAAGATTTCCAGCTCACTGCTCCGTTGTTCAAACAAAATATGTACCCCGATTGCGACTTGCAGTCGTCTTTATCGGTTTGGAAACTTACATCGGCGAACCCAGTCACCTCAAGTTCTCCTTCCCCATAGACTAAGAAAGCATCCTTAGTTCGTCTAAGATACTTAAGGATGTTCTTTACCGCAATCCAGTGACCATCCCTTAGATCGGCCTAATAGCGATTGCACATGCTCAAAATATATGAGACATCAGGTTGCGTAAATATCATGGCGTACATGATCGATCCGACTGTGGAAGCATACGGGATCCGAATCATTGCATCTCTCTCATATTGAGTTTTAAGAGACATATCCTTAGATAGAGAGACGCCATGTGACACCGGAAGCAGCCCCTTCTTGGACTGATCCATGTTGAATCTCTTCAACACTTTGTCAATGTACGAGCTCTGGGAGAGTCCAATCAGCTTTCTGGATCTATCCCGGTAGATCCTTATTCCCAGAATAAAGGCTGCTTCTCTCAGGTCTTTCATGGAGAATTTTAATGAAAGCCAACCTTTCACCGATTGTAGCATGGGAATGTCATTGCCAAGAAGCAATACATCATCAATGTATAGGACTATGAATGTCAGTGCAATCCCACTAACCTTCTTATAAACACAATAATCATCTTCGTTTTGAATGAAACCATATTCTTTTATGATCTCATCAAAACGTTGGTTCCAAGAACGCGATGCTTACTTTAATCCATAAATGGATCGGTTTAACTTGCAAACCTTGTTTGCATGTTTTGGCACGATAAAACCGTCAGGCTATTGTATATAAACATCCTCCAAAAGGTTTTCGTTAAGGAAAATGATTTTGACGTCCATCTGCCATATTTCATAATCGAAATATACAGCAATAGCAAGCATTATCCGAATGGATTTCATCATGGAAACAGGTGAAAAAGTTTCGTCGTAATCGACACCATGTCGTTGATGATACCCTTTCACTACAAGCCTAGCTTTGTATGTTTATATGTTGCCTTCCATATCTGTCTTCCTTTTGAAGACTCATTTACATCCAATATGCTTAACGCCTTCTGGTGCATCAACCAGTGTCCAAACTTGGTTGGTATACATGGAATCCATTTCGGACTTCATGACTTCTTGCCATAAATCGGAGTCGATACCTTGTATCGCTTCCTTATACGTAATCGGTTCATCTTCCTCAATAAGATTAATATCTACATGAGGTGAGATTAGAAACCCATACCTCTCAGGTTGTTTTCTGACTCTCTCTGACCTACGCAGTTCTTATGTATTAGAAGATTGTGGATTAGTCACATCTCTGATGGACTGTTGGTGTTCCGTGAGGGGGTCAATGCCAGGAATAGTATCACTCCGATTTTCATCGAGTTCTAATTTCCTCCCACTTATCACTGCATCTATGAATTCCTTTTCAAGGAAATCTACATGAAGAGTAACAAATATTTTTTTCTCTTGTGGGTTGTAGAAGTAATATCCTTTGGTTTCCCTATGATAACCTACAAATAGGCACTTATCCGATTTGGGTTCTAGTTTGGTACTATCCAAACGTTTAACATATGTCCAACATCCCAAAATCTTCAGGAATGAGAAACCCGGTTTCTTTCCTGTCCATATTTCATATAGAGTCTGTCCAACAGATTTTGACGGAACCTTATTCAAAATAAGTATTTCACTGTTTAATGCGTATCCCCAGAAGGAAATTGGTAGCTCAGTGCGACTCATCATTAACTTTACCATGTCCAAAAAAGTTCGGTTTCTCCGTTCGGACACACCGTTCAATTGAGGTGTTCCAGGAGGAGTCCACTGTGAAAGAATATCATATTCTCTCAAGTAATCTTGAAACTCATTGCTTAAGTTTTCTCCACCACGGTCCGACCGCAATGTTTTAATACTTTTGCCAGTCTGTTTTTCTACTTCGTGTCGAAACTCTTTGAATTTCTCAAAAGTTTCCGACTTGTATTTCATAAGATACACATAACCATAACACGATGCATCATCCGTGAAGGTTACGAAGTCTCGGTTGAATTTTTCTTTTCATTTGGGTTCTGGATGGTACTATCTCTCACATAAAGTCTTAAACATTCCTCATTCTTTTCATGATTCGGGAATTCCATGGCTTTGAAAACATTGAATGTTACTTCTTGGTCCTGTACCCTCATGGTTAGTTCGTCTTTTTGTACATCAATAATGGTTCGATCGGTAGCCAAGAATGGTCTCTCGAAGATGATGAGCACATCTGTGTCTTCCTCCATGTCAAGGATAATAAAGTCTGCTGGGAGAATGAGTTTGTCTACTTTAACCAACATATCTTATACTACACCTCTCGGAAATGTGAGCGATCTATCAGCAAGTTGTAGAGAGACTGAGGTGGGTATTGCTTCTCCAATTTGTAGTTTCCTGTAAATAGAAAAAGGCATCAAGTTAACACTAGCACCTAAATAATATAGAGCCTTACCGAAGTTATGTTCTCCTATGATGTAAGGGATGGTGAAACTGCCGGGATCTTTCAACTTTGGGGGAAGCTTCCTTTGAATGATGGCGCTCTATTCTTCTGTCAATGCTACTGTCTTGTAGTCTCCCAATCTCCGCTTTCATAAAAGAATGTCTTTCATGAATTTGACATAGCTGGGAATTTGTTCCAATGCTTCTGCAAATGGAATTTTGATATGCAGTTTTTTGAAGATCTCCAGGAATCGAGCAAATTATTTATCCAGTTTGTTTTTCTAGAGACGTGGTGGAAAATGTGGAGGTGGAGTGAATCCTTCTCGATCATTTTCTTTTGCTTCTTTTTCCTCCATCTGTGGTTTAGCTTCGCTGCTTTCTTTTGGAACTTCCTCAATTGATGCCTTGATTCCAACATTTTTGTTGATTTCAGTACCATTTTTCAAAGTGATGGCATGACATTGCTCATTCCCCGTGTTCATTGGATTTGGTTCTGTGTTGCTAGAAAGGTTTCCTCGCGGTCTATAACTCTGAGCATTAGCCAGTTGTCCCATTTGATTCTCCAGCGCCTTCAAAGATGCTGCTTGGCTTTGAATTAATGATGTTTGGGATTGAAACATAGCATCATATGATGATGCTCGAGAGTCGTATTTTGCTTCAAGCTTTTTCAAGTGATCCAACACTTATGCTATTCCTGGTTCTTTTTCATAATCTTGGCCTTTGTTTTGCTGTTGAAATCTTGGTGGTGGATTGTTCATTTGCCCTAAATTGTTGCTCCATGCGAAATTGGGATGATTCCTCCACCCTGGGTTGTAGGTGTTGGAATATGGATTGTCCCCTGTTTGTTGAAATCGTTGACATAATTCACCTTCTCATCATGTTGGTTTCTCTCTGGTGCTCCTCCATATGGTGAACTTATGGCTCCGGCGATGTTTACAACTTGCATGCTAAGTGTTTCCATGAATTTGCACATCTGTTCCAGCTTGGCATTCATTGCTGTGTTGGCTCCAACTTCGTGGATTCCTGCGATTCGTTGAATCATGGTCCTTTCTGTTGGCCACAAGAAATTTTTGTTGGCCATTTCTTCAATTAAGTCCCAGGCCTGATCTTCTCCTTTTTCCATTAAAGCTCCTCCAGCAGCAGTATCAATTGTGGTTATCATTAATCCATCATAGAAGGTTTGAACTTTAGCCACTTTGCAATCTCATGGTGATGACATTTTCTGAGCAAATCCTTGTATATTTCCCAAGCTTCGCAGAGGGATTCTGAGTCATGTTGCACAAAGGATGTAATGTCATTCCTCAACTTTGCAGTTCTGGCTAGGGGAAAGTACTTTGCAAGGAATTTGGTTGCTAGAGTGTTCCAAGTTGTGATGGAATCTGCTGGTAGTGAATATAGCCAAGCCTTAGCTCTGTCTTTCAAAGAATATGGGAAAACACGCAGTCTCATTACTTCTTTAGCCGCTCGGTTGTAGTTGAATGTGCCGCAAACTTCCAGAAAGTTGCTAATGTGGGCATTAGGATCTTCAGTTGCATTCCCCCCAAACTTAACTGATTGATGTATCATTTGGATGCATGTTTTGATGTCATTTGCATTTGCTGGTAAGAGAGGAAGTACAATACATGAAATGAAGCCGTCAACCACCGGAATAGTTCTGTCTCAAATGGGAATTGGTGGTACAACCTCCAAAGGTTCAGGTTCCATGTTGATCAATGCTTCTTGACCTTCACGCTTTTCCCTTCTCAACTGTCTGATGGTTCTTTCAATCTCTGGGTCAAGCGGATGGATTTCAAAGCTTCTGGTTCTTTTTATGTAGTGTCTGAAAACCTGAAATGAAAGAAAACAAAAATAATAAGTAAAAGCAAATTAGACACAAGTAAATGTATCTAACCTCAAAATTAATAGTGAAAGATAAATAAGTCCCCGGCAACGGTGCCAAAAACATGATCGGCGTGATCATACACGTATAACGCAAGTGCACTTATCGTTCAAGTAGTATGAAATGTATCGATCCCATGAGGACTTAATACCTAAGCTATTAATTTATGAAGCCAAAGATTTACGAGTATCTAATAGATTGGTTGTTTGATTGGATGGTGACTTTAAACTAAAACAAGTAAATAAAATAGTGTGAAAGTGAATTAAAGGTAAAATCAATAATATTAAACTATCTGGGGTTGTGAATCCTTCCAATATCTTTTAAAGATGAAGTGATTATCTCATGTTTGTACGAGGTGCTCAAAGGCTATTGGATATGCCAGAAGGAATTTTCTAAAGAGGAGATAAATCTTATTTGGAAGGAATGAACCCTACTTAGGTTTATCTAGCATCTTTTATTCTTGCTCAGGCTTACTCTATTCTCCTTACTACTATTACGTCATTATGTCTATCTACTTCTCTTTGTCTCTGGTTGTTTTGAATATCTGTACATCATTTCTTCTTTCTCTTATAGCTTTCTCTTCTCACTCTCTGGAATGAATATTTTTAGAACTTCACTATCTATTCTCATAGCTTATCTTGAAGTTCTACTAGTAAGATGAATACGGAAGAGTTTTTAACTATAACATGGAATATAGTTGCTTTATGAGAAAGAATATTTGAATAGCTTGGGAATTCTTTACTAACCTGCCTAAAAGGCTTGATGATGTACTCGAGGATCGGATACTAGAGAGGTAGTACCTCGTATACTAGTACCCTGAGCATACTACGTATACAAGACCCCAACACTCTATCCACTGCAGTCACTGACTCTCTAGACCATTCTCTGATACCATCTTTGTAACATCCTCTTTCGGAGATACTAACGGGAGGGAATATGCAATCCTATTTCCCCTAAGCCTATGATTTCCTGACTATAAATAATACTACCACTCTCATTTCAAACATGAACTCTTACATAGGGATCATCGCCTAACTCAATTACTTAAAATTCATATCAATTACTCATTACTGTATATTCAATACATAACACTTTATCCTTTTAATATGGACACTTTTAAATTTTACACTCACAGACATTTACTATACATGTATCTGATGCATGATTTTACTCTGACTATGACTAAACTGTGTCTCTAACTTGACGTGGTAGACGCAAATCCCTAGTGACTGCCATCAGTATCCATCCTCTCGAGCTCGTCCTCTGAGTATGCCTGCACAATAAAGAAATTGGGAGTGAGGGGGTTAAATCGTTTGAACGATCTAGTCAATGTATAGTTTTAAAAATGAAATTGAAATGCTTTGTACAAAATTCGTTTTACTGAAATCAAAATCATCTTAAGGAGAATGGATATTTTCTGAAAGCTTTTTATTTTCTAAAAACAATGCTCTTTCTGGAAAACCTTTCTCAAAATATTTTCTGTCTAAAAAAAAAAAACTATTATCTTTTCTGAAAATCGTATATCTAAAAAAATTATCACTGAAAATCTATATCTAAAAATCTACTTCTGGAAATCTAATTTTTGAAACCTTTATTTGAAAAATCTGTCTCTGTGAATCTTGACGTATAAGAGCGTTACGTCTCACCATCATCCCATACGTCTAAACTGGTGGTCTTGGGGCTTTACGTTTCGTTGTCTCCCAAGCCACTGAACTAGAGCCGGGGGTGCGAATCTATGCTACCATCCAGACTCTGAATTTGGGGTCTAGGGGTGTTTCGTCTCGCCGTCCCCCTAGTCTAGAATCTGGGATCTAGGGGCATTTGTCATCCCTAGTCTTGAACTACGTGTGCACACGTTCTCTGAATCCGTCAATTCCATATTTGTACCAAGTTACAACTGAGGTGGGTTTTTACCCCTTGCCTCCAAAACTCAAGCTTTGAAAATCATTTATTTTTAAAACATCTATCAAAACGTTCTCATTCAAAACACAATTGAAAGTACTATTGGCCAATGCCCTAAGTGCGGAAAAATAAGTTTCATCTAAAAAACATATAAGTAAACACAAGCTTAGAAAAGTGTTCACTCACTGATTTGAAATGGTATGGAATTATTTCTGCATCGCGTCGCGACACCTGGTCTGGCACGTCACAACGCTCATGCAAGCATGGCTAGACAGAGTGCATGCTCTATTTCGCATCACAACGCCCACTAGATCAGACCCGAGGCAGATCCTATGCTTATCACTCGTCGCGACGTCAAATAATGAGCGTCTTGACACTCATAAGACCAACCCTGAGGTAGTGAGCCTCTGATTATCAAGCATCGCGATGAGGGGTGTTGAGCATCGTGACGCTAAGCCTATTTCCAAGGCCTATCATAATTTTACAATGTCTAACTTTCCCAAATGCATTCCCAACACTTCTACACCACAACCTTTACACAACCCACTCTATTAAGCTTCAACTTCATACATTTTATAGCAATATATCCTCATCAAAACAACCCTTTTAATCTCATAATTTGCGTTTTAACTCAGCATTTAAGATTTGAACAATTTGGGCATTTCATCATATAATTGATTTCTTTGTTTATTATTCATCTAAATGCACTCCTTAGTATGCCAATAACTCTAACATAACATCATACCATCTAAATTCCACAATCCAAGTTTTGGGTCAAGATTTCCTTACCTCATATCACTTGATTTTCTTCACAATTCTAAGCTTGATATTCTTTTTCCTAGCTTGTTGTTGGTTGGTTTACCTTTGTTTCATCTTGATTTTGGGTGAGAAAAATGGCTTTTCCTCGTTCTTCCCTTCTTTCTTCTTCTTTTTCTTTTCTTCTCACATTTCTTCTCATTCTTCTCTTTTAGGGATGAATGAATAGTTTCCCCTATTTATATCAGAGGCTGATTTGGCTGATTTATGTAATGATTTTATGAAAAAATATCAGAAATTTTGAGAACCTTTGAGAATTATCTAGATTGGTCTTCGAGTACTATTCATCTAATTTTTTGAGCTGCGTTTTTTGACCCATTTTTTATTCGAATTTTGGAAAATGTCCAATTTAGAAGTTGTAGGTCTCAGTCTTAGCTTTTCAGCGATATAAAGTTCATAAAAATTGAAGATCGTATGAAAAGGTTATGGTTAAATACCATGAGCTGTCCGGATTTAGTCTTGGAATGAATTTCGTATCGGAACTGCGAGAAATTTATCGAATGTCTGAAAAGTCATTCCGTGAGCACATACATGCTTGAACATTATTTACATGATATATTTTTCCATCCATAACTTAGCAGTCATCGGGATTACCATGGCATTAAATTTACTGCATAGTACAGAAAGATATAAACATTCATACGCAATAACATATATAATAAACATGCATTTTGGATATATTTCTCAATGTCATGGCAATCTCCCAGTGGTACGTGAATTTGTATCCCGAGTGTGGACTATACTATCGTCCATTTAGAATCAGCTATGTAACTTATATATGGGCTTTCATCCTATATACAACAGAATCATACGACCGTATATAAGGCACATCCAACCGAACATATTAAAAAATCTAACCAGTTATAATTCACAAACCAAACAGTAAACATAGTATGCGAATTACGATAATAAATCACGCAAGCTTGAATAATAGTAAATCAACAACACCCATATTGTTAGGGTTGGTGCTCAGAGCGCCAATTCGGATCGTATTAATGTCCGATTCATGAATACAAGCAATCCATTTTTCCATAATATTACTTATTTATGGTAGCACCTCTTGTATTTTATTATATATATTCGATCTAATTCATTAGATTGAAACTAAATCATGTTTAGTGATATATGTATATATATATATATATATTAGACAAAGACACGATAGTATATAATGTAGTGCGTAATTAAAATGTAGCTTGTAATTGAGAATGAGAAGTGTCACTACTAGATATATATTATCAAATAAAGTTTATGGTCAAGATTTAATGACACGGGTCGGTTAGTAAAAATCCACTAAGACCAGTACATGTCGTATATCGTGACTTGGTCTGATGGTTTATCCTAATGAATCATGAGTCTCGGGAGACTCGTATAGACGTGTAGGAGTTTATTTGATAAACATTGAACGAATGACCGAAGATTACCTAATAGTTGGTACACCAACGTCAATAGGAATCTTCTCAGGTTAGTAGCATAGTGATTCTTTGACTTGAGATACCATTGTGGATATATGAGTTATATTCCACACTTAGATGGCAGTCACGTCACCGATCTATTAAGATCAGACATCTGCCTGTTCGTTGGGTGTGGCCTCATGCTCATGATATCCTGTGTGTATCAAGATATGATCCATCAGTCCTGTGTATAGGGCATATGTGTCCATTAAATGATTAGAAATCTATTAAATCCATGGTCGTGGTATACTTCAGAAGTAAGTTCCGAGTGTTTTTTAGAAGAATGTTAATAGATATGTCGACATGATTATACTTATAGAGATTTGACGTTTATATCTATATCTCTAGGATAATCCAGATACTTGTGACATAGGTATTATACGTATGCAATGACCTCGACCTGTATGATTCAGCGAGTTTATCCGTGGTCGTCATAATTTACGAGTAGGTAAATTATGGACACGAAATTTGATTTCGTGACGGATATGTCTGAATCTAGAGAGTCTCACTAATGAAATATATTCGTAGAGTATTAGGGCAACTTTATGAATAATGAAGATGATTTATAAATCGTTTAACCGTTAAATGAAAAATACATGCAAATGGACCTAATGCTCTTTTCCTAATTAATGTGTATTTGTATTTAATATTTGATATTATTAAATACACATTAATTAATTGTCAAATTATGATATTTGACATATATCATTAATATATGTATTCAAGCTATTTAATGTAAATATAATATATATATTCAAGATATTTGTATTTAATTATTTAATTATTTAAATGTTAAATAATTAAAGTAATTATTTTATAAATATCTTATGTCATGATTAATGTTAGGAAATGACACATTTGATTGGTAACACTTGTTGATTTACTTTAAGGTAATAGTAACCAAATCAAACAAGTAACTTATGAAATGAAATTGAAATGAAATTAAAAAAATCTCATTATTAATTTTCTCTCATTCACGCCTAATGTGGGGAAAATATATAAAAAAAAATTATTTCATTTTCTAAAATGAACACAAGTTACCAAATAAAATTACAAGTAAAGTTTGAGATAAAAAGCTTGAAGAACAAAGGAAAAAGCTTATGGAAATTTTGATTTTTTAAGTATTTTTTAACTTTCTTCAACTAGAAAAATGTTTCCATATTTCTAAGCTTCAACATGTGTTGCTTAGAATTTTCTCTACACTTTAAGTATGTAATTAAATTTGTTTGAGGCTTGTTAGAAAGATGTTTGCATTTTTATTAACAAAGTATGCTTATAATTAGTTATTAAGCATTCTTTTGATTAATTAGTAATCAAGTTGTCATTCTAGAGTTTTAAGACCACTCATTTATGACCTAAAATTGTTCTTGAGTTTTTTCAAAGTGGTGAGACTTGTTTTGTGTGTTAAAGAATTGATGAAAGTGTTGAATTTATTCAATTTAGTGTAAATTGATCAATTGAAGTAATTTGAGAAATTATGGTTCTTAACCTATTCCAATTTTGGGAATTTTCATATATGTGATATATTATGTGTATATGATGCATATTAAATTTGGGATTAATTGGATTTGATCTTGACTTGTTTTGAACAAGATTGGACTAAATTGTAAATTTGGAAACCTTTGGGGCTTCTCGACAATTTTGGAATTTAGTGGGGGTTTTTGCTGCAATTTATATTTTGATGTGTTGGACATGTTGAAAATCATTTTATAATTGATTTGGAATCATCCAAAATTATATTTGACAATTTGAGGACTAAAATGACAAAATGCAAAGTAAATGCGTCAAATCATAATTTTCAAGAAATATGATTTCTTGGGTAAAATTTCAGTTTTTAAGTATTGGGTAATTAAAATAAATAATTTTATTTTAATTGTCCAAGAAAAATAATTACCAGAAATTGTTTCAGAGTGAAATAACGCGAAAACGGTAAAAAACGGTGCTACCGGGTAACGGCTGCCCAAACAGTGAACTGGTCACTATTTGGGCACTCTACGAACTATCCAAATATTTTTGGGGCTGACCTGGGCAATCCCCATGTGCATTGGTAGGTCTGTTCGGTCAGAAACGCGTTTTATGCTATTTTACGGAAAAATATTTTCGTAAAAGTTTCGCGGAGTTTCTAAATTATTTATGTCGTTATTTGATATCGAATAAATATGTTTAGGTGAAATATGAATGAATTATTAATATTGGATATTAAATAGTTTATTCGTAAGTTTAAAATTTTTAAACTACGATTTCGCCCGAACCGCGTTTCTTCCACTGCACCGCCCTGATAAAACCCCTACAAAATTGTATCAGACCGAGTCTGATTCTATACCTATGATATGATAAGCCCTTTAAATTTGATATTTAGTCTAATCTTTACTTTTTACATGCATGTATTTATTTAATTTGATTAAATAAAGTAAATTACATCTTTTAGGAAAATCTCGGTTAAATAAGATTTTATAAAGTAACTAGTATTAGGAATACTTATTTCTTCGTCCGCCTTGTCAATATGGATGTGAATGTTTTCATGATGCTATAGCTGTAACGTGCCAAAGCTGTGTAGTTATGGTTGAAGGTAGTTCATTTGCGCCAGTAGAACTTATATGATAAGAGACAAATTCAAGTGAAAGTGGAAATCCTGAACGTGCCAAAGCTGTCAGGACTACATCGATAGCTTGAGTTTTTCATTGACAAGTGAAGCCTTGATACGCCTCCTGTGAACGTGCCAAAGCTATCACAATGAGAAACGGTCAGGACAAAATCAAGAGCACAGTGAGTGTGATTGACAATGAGTTGTCTACCCGTGAATTTACGTAGGCCAGAACGTGACAAAGCTGTAAGTTGAAGTATATTTATGGGGTCCACTTCCCATTATGGAATTCGATTTAATTATTGAATTCTTATTTTCCGTTGGGGATTACGGTATTACGTAAAGTAGTGGGAGGCACTGCTAGGTTAAAAATCCATTACTAATGCAGTGTGTAATATTATGAAAATTATCACTTATGCATTTTCCTAATTCTATTTTTAGATAGAATTAAACTTTTATTCACTGCATGCATATTTTATATATGTTTTCTGACTTTAATTATGGTTGCAGAATTCTAGAATAGGTTCTAGATTATAATAGACTATGATATAATCGTTCTAGACAAATAGTTTCTTATGCAGTAAAGATTGACATGAATTGGTCCATGTCTCGAGATTCTTAACTGACATTAAGAAAACCCCATTAGGTATTTTTTTATCTGATAATGACGTTTCTTGGCTTTAGTGACATTCAGAGGTCACATGTCAGACACTATTTACTTTTCAATTATTTGCAAAAGTTGTAAATAGTTGAAGGTAAATAATAAAGCTAAAGAAAGAAGATGCGTATAGTTGTGTATAGAAAATATCGATTTTCACAATATGACAACTATAGATATTTGATATCAGATCTTCCGTTTAGTTATTTAAAATATTTTTGAATGATTGTTTCTATATTTGATATCAGAACTTGCGGCTATTGGATAGTTACTTGTTCTCTGTAAACAATTGTTACATATTTTAAAATGACTAGTAGTGTCATTGACGAATAGATAAACATTAAGAAAAATATTCGGTTAATTAAATAACTTAGAACACTGTTTTATGAGATTTTATCACTTAAGTATAAAATTCTTATTCCATATGATAAAGGATGGTCTGATACGAGATCACACCATATATCCTTATCCATTTAATGAATATTGTATTCGGGAAGGTGATTAAATCTCATTTAACCAATGATTGTCATTGGACCAAAAAATTTATTAAATTGATACATTGGATGTATGTACTTTAATGAATTATAAATTGCTTAAGGTAGTTTTCTTTACTTCATAACTTGTTCAATGAATCGTCGTGACTTAGTTACATGTTTCTGATGAAACGCTGATAGAATATTCAATCTGAAGTTTTGAAAATTATATCTTTAAAATTCATCGTGAGTCTTTGAATTGTTCAAAGATGTTTGATATGATCAAACATATGAATTTATGGCAGTTAGTTCTAAGGTTATTGAATGAATATGATTCTTACTCAATATAATTCTTCTACGATTTCATCTTGATGAAATTGGTTAGTGGGAGAAATCGAATCTTATACGATTTGATTCGCTTGATATTGAGTGTTACCGAATTAGTTTCAATACTCTTGGGGATATGCTCCAGTAACAATAATTCATCCTTTTAATTTAGGTTCCATTAGTTTCTACAATTACATATATGAAATGTATAGGTAGAAAATTCGAATATTTAAAAGTTTTGAGATTTGAATCTTTCTTTTGTATAATGGTTATATAATCGAAGGTATTTGCACCTCGGAGGTACAAGTAAACGTTTATCATTTATTCTATTTAATTGAATATTATATTTTATTTGATAGAATATCTTTTCTACGATCCCGAATAATAAAATTATTTTATTACTTGGAGTGTAACATTAGATGTTGACCATTGTAGAAAAGACTTGACTTATTGAAGTAAAATGTGATAGTGATAAACTATAAATGGAACTACATAATTAATAAAATGAAAATACCTTACTTCCATATAAGTTATATAGGATGCCAGAATCATTTGCAAAGTATTTGATACTTAATGGTTTTGTTGTTTTCTTATCGAAGAAAGTTATCACATAACTTATAGTAGGAATGATATTTGATATCGATTCTGGAAATTAGCATTAAACCATATATCTAAGATTGTTCATAGCTTACTTAGATCGATTTTTAAACTTGATTAAGCTTTTGATATGAATAGTTCATAAAATGTGCTAATTGTTTGCACCGCAAAAGCATTGTGAGCTTATTAAAGGTTTGACATTTATAGTATGACAGTGAGAAACGTTATACTCAGCAATCTATTGTAGATTCTGAGGAAACTTGTCTCTAGTCGCACTGATTGAATAATTTAAGACCTGTTGGTTAATGTTGATATTAAATTGTATATTTTAGCTAAAGAATACAAAATGGTATTTCTGAATGGTTTCTTCAGATAAGAGATCCATTGTGATTTCTTAGTTTGAAGAGTTCGTTTTGGAATGGCCCTGGAGTTTGTATTATGCTAAGATTATAATTTAATATATTAGCTTATAGAGCCTATTGTAGATTCGGATGAGCTTTCTAGAAATTTATGTTTTTTAATTTTGATATCAGTCAGATTGTCTGATTTTATCAAAGCATAGAGAATACATATGAGATAGAAAGGTTAGTGGGAGCGTACAATTTCTTTCTAGTGTTTTACATCATAATGATATTATCATTATTAAGGTAATAATGAGATGTTTATGAGGTAAAAGATTTACCTCAGTTTTACTTTCTCTGTGAAAGTAGTGGGAGTGGTCTCTATTATATTAAAGTTTATATATGATATAAAACTAAGAGACTTGTGAGATACTCCTATAAATCGTACATTAGATATGATCTAATAAAGGACACAACAATAATATCTGTATAACAGTTAGTATATATGTTTGGCAGTTAGTGTGTGTATTAAGTATAATATTCATCTTTCGTAAATGATGATTCTTTTTCGAAAGAGATATTGATTAGAATGTCTAATCAATCTTATGCATCATAGGATGATGGCATAATGAATAGTATATTGAGTGCGATAAGAGATATCAATTTAATCTTAATTGTTACGAGTTATTTTGATACTCTCCAGACCATAAGATGTGTATTAAAACATGTTCTTTATTATCATTGAGATATTAAGAACGAGTTTCTTATTAATGGAGAATAAAGTTCACAACCATTAGGGTTAGATTAGTTTTGAGTCTAATTATGACGTTAGACTGTCTACGTCATAAAGAGTCAGAAAAGATGCAGTGAGAGTGTCACATATGATTATACTGTATGAGTGGAATTAGTTGCAACTTATGAAGTATTGACTTATGAAATTGTATAGTGACCTTGTAGATTAGAAGTTTATTATTAGTGTTGTGTTTGCAGTCGTCTACATAGTATTTTGGATTTGATCCGTAAATACTTAGACAACTTAGTAGCTGAAGCATAATGTTGATGTGGCATCTGAGTCATATTAATGTAGAACTTAGTTTCTACAAAAATATGAATGATGTTGGCTAAGGGAAACAATTGTGTTTATTGGACAAACTCAATATGTTATGGTGGACCTACTCGTTGCCTACCTCTTGAGTGCTATGTGAGTTCTTGAGGGCTATACGTATGTGATACACATTAAGATATGCATATGATACCATGGATTTGCACTAGAGCAAGTGGGAGAAATTGTTAGGGTTGGTGATCGGAGAGCCAATCGGGATCATATTTATTTCTGATTCATGAATACGAGCAATCCATTTTTCCATAATTTTATTTATTTATGGTAGCACCTCTTGTCTTTTATTATATATATTCGATCTGATTCATTAGATTGAAACTAAATCATGTTTAGTGGTATATATATATATATTAGACAAAGACCCGATAATATATAATATAGTGCACAATTACAACGTAGCTTGTAATTGACATTGGGAAGTGTCACTACTAGATATATATTATCAAATAAAGTTTATGGTCAAGATTTACTGACATAGGTCGGTTAGTAAAAATCTGCTGAGACCAGTACATATCATATATCGTGACTTGGTCTGATAGTTTATCCCAATGAACTATGAATCTCGGGAGACTCTTATAGACGTGTAGGTGTTTATTTGATAAACACAGAATGGCTCACCGAAGATTACCTAATAGATGGTACACCAACGTCAATAGGAATCTTCTCGGGTTGAGCAGCATAATGATTCTTTGATTTGAGATACCACTGTGGATATATGAGTTATCCACCACACTTAGATGGCAGTCACGTCACCGATCTATTAAGATCAGACCTCCACATGTTCGTTGGGTGTGGTCTCATGCTCATGATACTTGTGTGTATCAATATAGGATCTGTCGGTCCTGTGTACAGGGCATAGGTGTCCATTATATAATTAGCAATCTGTTAAATCCATGGCCGTGGTATACTTCGGAAGTAAGTTTCAAGAGTTATTTAGAAGACTGCTAATAGATACATCGACAAGATTATACCTATAGAGATTTGACGTTTATATATATATCTCCGGGATAATTCGAATACTTGTGACGGAGGGATTATACGTATGCAATGACCTCGACCTGTATGATTCAGCGAGTTTATCCGTGGTCGTCATAATTTACGGGTGGGTAAATTATGGACACGAAATTTGATTTCGTGATGGATATGCCTGAATCTAGAGAGTCTCACTAATGAAATATACTCGTAGAGCACTAGGAAAATTTTACGAATAATGAAGATTATTTATAAATCGTTTAACTGTTAAACGAAAAATATATGCAAAGTGACCTAATGGTCATTTCCTAATTAATGTGTATTTGTATTTAATATTTGATATTTTTAAATACACATTAATTAATTATCAAATTATGATATTTGATATATATCATTAATATGTATTTGAGATATTTAATTTAAATATAATACATATATTCAAGATATTTGTATTTAATTATTTAAGTATTAAATAATTAAAGTAATTGTTTTATAAATATCTTATGCCATGATTAATGTTAGGAAATATCACCATTTGATTGGTAACATTTGTTGATTTACTTTAAGGTAATAGTTACCAAATCAAATAAGTAACTTATGAAATGAAATCGAAATGAAATTAAAAAAATCTCATTATTAATTTTCTCTCATTCACGCCTAATGTAGGGAAGATATATAAGATTTTTTTGTTTCATTTTCTAAAATGAACACAAGTTACTAAATAAAATTACAAGTAACGTTTGAGAGAAAAAGCTTGAAGAACAAAGGAAAAAGCTTATGGAAAATTTCATTTTGTAAGTATTTTCCAACTTTCTTCAACTAGAAAAATGTTTCCATGTTTCTAAGCTTCAACATGTGTTGCTTAGAATTTTCTCTACTCTTTAAGTATGTAATTAAATTGGTTTGAGACTTTTGATTAATTAGTAATCAAGTTGCCATTCTATAGTTTTAAGGCCACTCATTTATGACATAAATTATTCTTGAGTTGTTTCAAAGTGGTGAGACTTTTTTGGTGTGTTAAAGAATTGATTAAAGTGTTGAATTTATTCAATTTTGTGTAAATTGATCAATTGGAGTAATTTGAGAAATTAGGGTTCTTAACCTATTCCAATTTTGGGGCTTTTCAAATATGTGATATATTATGATGTGTATATGATGCATGTTAAATTTGGGATTAATTGGACTTGATCTTGACTTGTTTTGAACAAGATTGGACTAAATTACAAAATTTGAAAACTTTGGGGCTTCTCGGTAATTTTGGAATTTAGTGGGGTTTTTGCTGAAATTTATATTTTGATGTGTTGGACATGTTAAAAATCATTTTATAATTGATTTGGAATCATCCAAAATTATATTTGACAATTTGAGGACTAAAATGAACAAAATGCAAAGTAAATGGGTCAAATCATAATTTTCAAGAAATATGATTTCTTGGATAAAATTTCAGTTTTTAAGTATTGGGTAATTAAAATAAATAAGTTTATTTAAGTTGTCCAAGAAAAATAATTACCGGAAATTATTTTGGAGTGAAATAACGTGAAAACGGTAAAAAATGGCGTTACCGGGTAACAGCTGCACGAACAGTGAACTGGTCTCTGTTCGGGCAATCCACGAACTGTCCAAATATTTTTGGGGCTGACATGGGCAGTCCCCATGTGCATTAGTTAGTCCGTTCGGTCGGAAACATATTTTATGCTAATTTACGGAAAAATATTTTCGTAAAAGTTTCGTGGAGTTTCTAAATTATTTATATCGTTATTTGATATCGAATAAATATGTTTAGGTGAAATATGAATGAATTATTAATATTGGATATTAAATAATTTATTCGTAAGTTTAAAATTTTTAAACTATGAATTCTCATGAAACGTGATTCTTCCGCTGCGCCGCACTGATAAAACCCCAACACATATATCATCAACTAAAGCATTAAGTTAGCAATACATGCATATAATCAACTAAAGCAGTAAGTTATCAATACATGCATATCATCAACTAAGGAAATAAGATATCAATACATGCATATAATCAACTATAGCAGCTGAATGAAGCAAGTAAACATGAATAACATAATGGTAACAAGTATAACATAAAAATAGCTTAGCATGCAATGAACTACATAAAATAATAAACGCAGCTAGATATATCTATATTTGGCCGGGTGTGTGCGCTTGCTCGGCCTGACGTCGTGTACGTTCAATTGGAGATACTGTGTAAAAAATAGAATAAAATAAGTAAAAGTATAAGGAAGTGTGCCCTCAGGCCGTACAATTTTCAATGTAGTTTGGCTTTGAGGATCCTCTTGAATGTTGGGTCTCCGCTAGATTCGTACCATAAAGTATGGAAATCCAAGGATCGATGTTGGTTTCTCTCTATGTATCACTCAAGATCACTATTTCAGGATTTTAGCAATGCTTCTTTTGGATTTTTTTCCAGTACTAGCTTCTCATTGCCCTCTATAAAAACTAACCTCATCTTTTATAGTGAAACATAAGGGTATAAGGATGGAAGTGGGAGTGAGATTTCTTTTCTTATAACTACCGCTAATCTCGATGACCAGTGATCTCGATTACTATTTCATTCTGGGACGAATGTTATATAATATAAATTATGTTTGAACACTTATACTCTCATGAAATGACTTGAGAGACAATAGATAAATTCTTAGAGATCCCGATACGAGAGGGTACGATGTTCCACTCCGGATAGCCCATGGTATTTAGACTATAACATTTTCATATAATCTCCGATTTTTATGAATTTTATATTGTATGAAAGCTAAGACCAAGAATTACAACTTTTAAGTTGGATATTTTTCCAAATTCGAACCGAAATAAATCAAATATCATAAATTCAATGACTGATACAGTAACTTTGGGATTAGTCTAGAAAAATATGAGGTGGTTTAATCCTAACCACCCAAATCCATCACAAAAATCAGCCCCCTTTCTCTATAAATAGGACATTATTCCTTCATCTCTAAAGAGGACTAAAAATGTGAGAATGAAGAAGAGGAAAATAAGAAAATAGTGGCATATATCTCACCAAGATTAAAGAAGGAACAAAGGAAAATCAACCCCCAACAAGTTAGAAAAAGGAATATCAATTTTGGAAGACTTGAAGGATGAAGGAAATCAAGTGAGTGAGGTAAAGAAATCTTGACCCAAGTGTTGAAAGTGTTGATTTTGATGAGTTGGTGTTTAAATTATGTTGTTGGGTTGTATTGATATTATTTATGTGGTTAATTTGGTCAATAAATAAATACTTTGAGGAATTTCCCAATTAAGAAAATTCTAAGTAATAAGCTAAATTGAGGTTATTGAGGATGGATGTTGTGATGGTGAATTGAATATGTTAAGAAAATTATGCTTTCTGAATTGATGATTCTTGATATTGGTTTGTGTAATAATAAGTTGAATTGTCTATTGGTGATGCAATCCGTTGAAGAAGACTTGAGGAAAGAAGTGTAGAAACCTGGAAAATAGGTGCGCGTCGCGACGCCCAATGGGTCAGCGTCAGGATACGTACATGAAAATGTAGGCAGATTGGTTTCTGTAATCACCGCGTCGCAACGCGCACTGGAAATTTCCAGGCACTCGTTTCTGGAATTGTGAGCATCGCGACGCGCAAGGCCTTGCGTCATGACGCGAAAACAGAATTTCTCCCAAATTAGTTTTAATCCATTCCAGTTCCACCTTAGCGTGTTAGAGGCCACTCTAAGGGTCTCGTATCGACTCGTATACATACAATACATCATAATATACGTAGGTTATACCTGAAAGCGATAGCAAGTGTTTAAATTGATAAATTTAGTTTAATTCCATAATGCACTCCACGATTTATTTTCTAATCAGAGTTATCAATTAGGGGTTATCACAGGAACCACAAAACCTTTCGGAGAAGTGACGTTATATTACCGGAACTCCAAATCTGTGAGTGGACACACTTTTTCTTAAGTTGATTTTACTTTATGATTGTTATATATATATATATCAGACTTATATTTTCTGAGTTTAGGGCGTTAGCCAAATTTATTTTACATTTTATGATAATTAAGCATGTTCCAAGAAATGTTTTAGAATGAGATATTTTCAAAGCTTGGTTTTTATATTTTCGAGGCATGTGGGAAAACTCACCTCAATATGTAACTTGTTACAGGGAATTGACGGATGACATGTGCACATGTAGAGGACTGGGGTGCAGCGATACATAACGCCCCCAAATCCTAGTTCAGGACTAGGGATGACAGATGCCCCTATATCCTAATTTCAAAGCTTAGAGGGTAGCATAGATCTGCACCCCCAATTCTAGTTCAGTGGTTTGGGGGATGGCGATACGTAACGCCCCAAGACCACTAGTTTCATGGACATGAATGGCATGCTTTAGGGGACGGTGATACGTAATGCCCCAAAGTCATGGATTTTCACTTCTGGCTCTAGTTAGACGTATGAGGGACGTCGATACGTAACGCACATGTAGATGACTGGGGGACGGCGATACATAACGCCCCCAGATCCTTGTTCAGGACTAGGGATGACATATGCCCCTAGATCCTAATTTCAGAGCTTGGAGGGTAGCATAGATTTGCACCCCCAATACTAGTTCAATGGCTTGGGGGATGGCGATACGTAACGCCCCAAGACCACTAGTTTCAGGGACATGAGTGGCATTCTTTAGGGGACGGTGATACGTAATGCCCCAAAGTCATGGATTTTCACTCCTGGCTCTAGTTAGGCGTATGAGGGACGTCGATACGTAACGCCCCCATACATCAGGTTCTCAGAAACAGAGACCAGTTTTCAGAAATAGAATTCAGAAATAGTTTTTAGATACAGATTTCAGAATAGGTTTCTAGAAAGGAAAGTTTTCAGAAACAGTATTGTTATAAGAGACTTTCAGAAAAGATAAGTTTTACAAAGAGATTTCAGACGAGATTTTCAGAAAAGAGTTCAGAGTTTTCAGACAAGAAAAGAGTTTTCATATAAAGCTATTTCTTGAATTTTGGTTTTAGAACCAAATATTTTCATAATAGTATTTCAATTTTCATTTTAAATCGTCCACTCACTTAGATCGTTCAAATGATCTAACCCCCCACTCCCAGTGTTTTGTTTTGCAGGTTCTTAGAGGATGAGCTCGCGAGGATGGATACTGATGGCAGTCACTAAGGAGTTGGTCCACCAGGTCAAGTCAGGGATAAAGTTCAGTTCGATCAGATTTAGAGAATGTCATTTAACATATATGTTATTCAGTAAAGGTCACTTGTATATTGCATTATAAAAGTTATTGTCAGTGTTGAAATGTATATTTAAACAGAGTACTTAGTAGTAAGAGTATTATGCATAGATGGTTGATGAGTTGGGCTATGGTCCAATGTATGAGTTTATATATATGTGATATAAGAGTATCAGTTATCAGAAATCAGAGGCTTATTGGATAATACTGTCTATCCTTTGCCGGTAGCATCTCCTGGATTAGAGATGTTACATTTCCTTTTTGTCATTCCTTCTTACAATTCCCCGATTTTCAGAGGGTATCCTAGTAAGAGACTCATCATCGGGCTATGCATAAAAATACAATGTCTACAGTCATCCCCACTTTAGTAGGCTTGTGCAGTGTATGACACTGATATACCTATCAAAGTCATGCATGTATTTTTACGTACCTGGCATGCCAGGCCTTTTCGGGCTTACCTGGTTCTTGTAGTCAATTATTGATAAGTGGATCTTTTGGTCTCCTGATGCCTCAATTAGTGGTGAGATGCCTATATCTCTATTCTGATGGTTGATGGACCCAGGTCTCTTGATGCCTCGATCTCTACTCTGATG